>JANHFO010001710.1:52400-65551 GCA_032468095.1 Pareas carinatus
AATCTCAAGAATCATCAGGTTGAAAACCAGTACTTTTATGTTGACTTATATTCATTCATTCTACAAATAAAAAAGGATAATGTCCATCTTTCCTTTTCAGACCTTCTGTAACAATGTGGTGCCCTGCAGTCAGGCAATGTGCGAATAAATTGGAGGAGAAAAAAGTAAAAAAAAAAAGCTTTGGGAATAGCAACCTCTTCTTCTCACTTTTTTTTGCATTTTATTGCGGTACATGTTCAACAAAGGCCTCTCTGTTCTCAGCACATTCTCCTCCCCTTAAGGGCTCCATGCCAAATAATGTTATTCCCTTTCACCATGGCACTGCCATGAGAGCAGGCTGGTATGATTGCCTGAAAATCGTAGGCTTTTCATGGAAAATCCTTTTGCTCAACAACCCCCTTTTGTCAAATTAGACATGAAAAGGGAAAAGCAAAAAAGGAGAAGCAACCAGATGAAATCTAATCATTGGGATTGGGAACAAAGCTATGAGAAAATGCCACAACCACAAAGGAGTGAAAAGGGAGAGCGACACACACACACACACACACATACAGCCCCCAAATAGCAGCTAAATTTGGTACTACTCAATAGAATCCCCACAGTCTATTAAAGTAAGACAGTAGCAATACCAAACTATTTTTGTAAAGTTGCTCTAGCTTGCAAAGTAATAAACCATACCAAAAATAAATGTAACCTATACACTGTTGCATAATACAACAGTGGAGTGTTTCTCAACCTTAGAAACTTTACGATGTGTATTCTTCAACTCCCAGAATTTCATTCTGAAAACTCCAGTTCCTTTCTGTCCCCCATTAAATGACACAGGTTCTTCGAGAGTTTAGTTTTAGAAGTCAAACCTAAACCCCAGCCATTCATAGAAACAGCCTTGCTTAAAAAAGGCAAATAAACGTTTCTGGTGGTTTAATTGTTGAGAAAATTGGGAGCTTAAAAAAAAAACACTGTCCAAAGTCTCCACCTGTCTCTTCCTACTTTTCTTACACAGGCATCTGGAAAGGCTGGTTAAACTAGGCTAACCAAAAATCTGTTTCTCTATAGCAGTGATGGCAAACCTATGGCACAAATGCTGCAGTGGGCATGTAGAGTCAAGTCACCCCAGCATCGCCCCAGAGCTGAGCATGCTTAGAAAGTAGTGGCACCAGGCAATGACATCACAGGGCCATGTGCATGCTCATAAAGAGAGTAGCGGCCTCAGGCGATGATGTCACAAGCCGTGACTCATTAGTCATGACTCGTCCTGGCACTTGGTGTCTAAAAAGTTAGCCATCACTGCTCTACAGGAATGTATAAACTACATCTTTCCTGTTGCTAGATTAAAAACAACAAACGAGTGTCAGGTCTGCTCATTCAGATTCATGAATGTAAAACTTGTGAAGTAGCCTGCACAACAAGCATATATTACAAAACATTCAGGAACAAATTGGTAATATTCCAAAGGAATGTGTAGATATGTGTGCATGTACATATGTAGGTAGCACATATATCAGTAAGATAGTGGATTGCTTATGCACGAGAAATCTTGGACTATGATGTACTTGCTGGGAAATCTTATTGAATTATGGATAGTTCAGACGAGGGTGATTCTTATGCTTGAAAGGAGTTTCCTGAAAACTAAATCAAAATGCAAGAAAGAGACTAATCCAATATCTTGCTTTCTATCCACTATCACTGCGAAACTGTTTTTAATGATGAAATTTTAATCTAAACAAGTAGAGATGGTGGCCATGAAAGAAATTCTCTTCTAATATTATTCTTCGGTTGTGTTGCAATACATGATGTGTTCCTTCTGAACTTGAGATTCAGAAGAACATGAAACTCAGAGCCAAGAAAAGAAGCAGCATCCTTGGGGCTTATTATTCTATCAGTTTTGTAAAAACATGATTGCAACTGACATACTGGATAAACAGATGAACACAGAAATCCAACTACAACCAACTCAATGTTCACCAGTCAGGTGCCTTTCAGGTATGAAGGATTGCAATTCACATAGAAGGTATTAGGTTGAAGAAGGCTGAGTTGTCACAAATGCACGTTTAAAGGATTTAAAAAAATGTGATGTGGGGGAGAAGACATATTCAGACCCTGATTCTTCCATAGATCTTTGCACTTTCAGCACCTGGGATTCTGCAGGCAATTTACAATGCTGTGAAGGTGTTCCTCTCTTATAGATTTCTCAATGGTCAAGAAGGTTAATAGAGCAGACTTGGAAACTACTTCAAAGCATTCACTCCCAAACAACTATAACCACTTTGCAGACCTCAGTGCAAGTAAATTCCTTTAAGAGGAATCTATTTATTATTTATTTTTCAAATACAAGTTTGTGATCATCTTCAGAGAAATGCATTTATTATCTATTTTTCAAATTTATACTGCCGACAATCTCACAAAACAAGTGACTCCCATGAACTTTATGTATACATGTGTCCTACCATCCATTCAGAAACTGTTCTTCCAGACTGCTCTGATTTCATTAATGAAGCCTAGCTATTGTAACAAGGGCTGAGAACCACAAGTCCTTTATAGAGATGCATTCTTCAAAACTCCACAGTTCAACAGAAGCGCTCATCAACTGAGCCAAGGCTAGCTCTGTAATATACAATACATGGCAAGAATGTTGTGCTTAGGGCCATATTAAGTGTACATATAAAAAAGGTAAAAGTTCCCCCTGCACATGCGTGCTAGTCGTAGTCGACTCGAGGCGATGCTCATCTTTGTTTTAAAGCCGAAGAGACAGCATTGTCCGAAGATGTCCCTGTGATCATGTTGTCGGCATGACTAGATACCAAAGGAGAATGGAGTCCTGTTACCTTCCCACCAAAGTGGTTCCTATTTTTCTACTTGCATTTTTCAATTGCACTGCATGATGGCAAACGTTGGCTGCTTCTGAAAACAATTCATATGCCTGCATGAGAGATGTGTACATAGGTACATACACATAGGTGTCAGGGTGAGTCAGTTCCAAGCCTCTATCAAATGCACCTACTGTACATGATCTATACATATGCAAATGTAGCTTTGCCACAGCTTGCCTTAAAGTCAAAGTGTAAACACATGTACATCTTATTTCTGTATATATAAAAGTATGCTAGGCAGCTCATTATAAATTCAATTCAATACATCATGTGCAAAATAGGATTTTTATGAGACCATACAAATAAATGAGCCAAGATTTGTACAGCACAAAATGTAGTATATTTACTATATACAATCTGGTGACAATCAACTAACAACTGTACATGATAAAATAGTATTTGCAACAATAAATCCACTTGTTTGAGAATGAAGAATTTTAGAAAAAGGACTCAGGCTTTATTCTAGCTAAGATAGACAAGTGATGAATGCTTCAAATATGAGGTAGAATTCTGAAGCATAGAAGTTGAAGACCATTATAGAACCATTTCATTTTATGGCTGTTTGGGGAAACAGCATGCATTGATAGAGCTGATTGTTTGAATTCTCCAATTTCTAACAAAAATTCTAGGGAGGTATCAAATCTACTTTATCCACACTGGTAACCCAGTAGAGCATTTTGTCATTGCCTTAGATCAAATGCATTCTTCTATTAGTCAATAGTATCCATCAATGTGCTGCATTAGTCAATCTGTTCAATATTGCAGGGAAAAAAACAAGGAAATCTTGTATTCCTCTGAGAGCAAGAAGTTGTGCTGACAGATCAGAGCGATATTGTTCTTCAAAATGGTTCTTACAATCCTTACCCTCTGAACAGGTGGAGGACTTCCATATTTTGCATATGGTCCTGTTTCGGGCCCAGCAGAATCAAGTTATTCTCAAAGTCTGCACTTTGAGTCGTAAGTCTGTAGCCCTTGCCTTACAACCACAACTGAGGCCAAAATTTATGCTGCTAACCATGACAGTTAAGGGAGTATTGTCCCATTTTACAACCTTTCTTGCCACAACTGACAAGTGAATCACTGCAGTTGTTAAGTTAGTAACATGGTTGTTATGTGAATCTGGCTTTTCCATCGACTTTGCTTGTCAGAAGATCGCAAGAGGTAATCACATGATACTGGGACAGTTCAACCATCATAAATACATGTTAATTGCCAAGTATCTAAAATTTTGATCATGTGACCATGGGGATGCAGCAACAGTCGTGTGAAAAACTGCCATAAGTCACTTTTTTCAGTGCTGTTGTAACTCTGAATGGTCACTAAATGAACGGTTATAAGTCAAGAACTACCTGTAAATACAACGTACCTTTGAAGATAAGAGATCATAGAATGAAAACATGCTAAACTGTGCTCTTGCCATGGATAGGAACTTGGATGGGGTGAGGGTTTAATGGTCTTGGGATGTCATTTAGCGGTTAAATGAAGGCTCAACATAAGATTGTAATGTTTGCTAACCTTAATCTCAAGCAAATAGTTCAAACAATAGACCAGATGATTAAGAATAAGGGGATTGTACAGGCAGGCAATTAAATGACTAGTTTTTAAAGGAATGACAAATATTAAATAGTCAAGAAGCATGTTAATTTTTTTCAAAAAAGCTTTGTGCCAATTAGATTCTACGTTTAGCAATAGGTAATATACATATTGTAATATACATATAGAGCTGCCTTATGTCCACTTGCACCAGGCATGTACAACCATTATAATACAGGTACAGTATATTAAGTCCTACAGCACTGCTACTGTGTCTTTGATCCAGGTCCTTTAGAGATCATACCTTACAGTCTTATATCTATTCCATATTCTTCAAGTAACAGCAGCCAGATAATAGCAGATTGCATCTCTATCACTATCTCTACCGAAAGAAGTTGATGAAGATCCTAAACAAGAATTAGCCTCCACAAATTTACTTATAAAGTTAAGAGTACAGTGCACTGCTTGTAATTAACCCTATTTAAAACACCATGTAATTGACGCTAACCTAAGTTAATTGATGTCTGATAGCATGTTAAAGGCATAATATAATTGGTTTAACATTGGTTTTGCATGCTGTGCAAACTCAGGCAATTTGGGCATTTTAAACAAAGCCCATCTTAGGTTTTAGTGTGCTAAGTGAAGCCAGACTATGAGTCTCCATGAAATGGTGAGGATTCTTGAAAATTACAGGTGAGTGTCCCACAAAAAAACATAAAAGACAAAAAAAAAATACTCAAACTAATATTGTAGAGTAGCAGAGCACAATCTGCAACATCACACATAGACCCCAAAAACTTTGAGTGTACCTCCTCACTGATTCCTTCATATCCAGTCAACAGTAGTTATTTCAATTCTGCATTGACTCACGTGATCCAAGTATATTAATTATAATATGTAATATGGAACTGTGGAGATGTTTTGAGTTATACATTCCACATAATCTTTCAAGACTACCCATGGGAGTCACTGGCGATGCTGACACTGTATCTGGAAGGCATCAACTATCTGAGCAGCAATGGGGATTACAGGTAGTCAACCATTTGCTTAGTGACATTATAATGGCACTGAAAAAGTGATTTATGACCTTCTCTTCACACTTACGACTGTTGCAGCATCAAGTGATCAAAATTCAGATATTTAACAGCTGGCTCATATTTATGACAGTTGTTGTATCCCAGGGTCATGTAATCACATTTTCTACTCTTCTGACAAGCAAAGTCAATGGAAAAACCAGATTCACTTAACAATCTTGCTACTAACTTAATAGAATTCAACTGCAGTGATTCACTTAACAACTGTGTCAAGAAAAGTTGTAAAATGGGGCAAAACACACTTAACTGCCTCGCTCAACAGCAGAAAGTTTGAGGTCAATTGTGTTCATAACTCGAGGACTTTCTGTACATTGTTGTACCTTCTACTGGTACATTGTTGGTTTGCTTTCAGGTTTACAAACCACAGGAAACATGTTTGCACGTTGTTCTAGATTTTGTGTTTTACTCACCAGGAAATTCTAATTCTTTTTCTGGAATTCATTAGAAGCAATCCCTTACATTCACAATAGTGAGATAGAAATTAGATACAAAATTGGAGTGCTCTTCAATGATTTAAGGACCTCCCTAGGCTTAAATCCACATATGTTCTTAATGTTACCAAAGAGATTAGAAAAAGCCTCTAGTGTGGCTTGCTGAAATCATAATGTCTTTAGTATAACCAAACCTTCCTTTCCCGGCTTGTGTCTTAAACATTTCGGCATGCATCGAAGGTGGCAAGTCTTAACCATTATAAACGTTTCTTTTCTCATTAGAATTTGTTCAAATAAATCAGGAAAACAATGGGGAAATATGAACTTGGCACTTCACCACTGAGCTTTGGACATGGTTGATTTCCCTCTATCTCTCCTATTTATATTACAGTATTATTAATTTCTTTAAACAGAATGGTTATACTCATTTAATAGCTAATGTCACTTTGTGAAAAATTAATAGACACTCAAGTACAATGGGAAAGAGAACAGCTATATCAGTGGAGTAGAGAGGCGAAATGATTAATATTTTGCAAACCATTCTGCCTCAAATTAAAAAAATAAACCTGTAAAACAATAGTCTATAAATAACAATTAAAATGTCATTGGCTTTGTTCATATAACAGAAGAATTTAGTTACTCCCTGCTTCCTAACCCAACTCATCTTCCTTCAATTACTTTCTATAAAGTGGATTCAAGTCAGAAAAAGAGGGAAAAAATGTGGTACACATAGCAGTAATTAGTGTATTATGTCTCACTGAAAAGAAATAAAAACAGAATGGAATTTACACAGTAAAACTAAGCAAGTTCCCTCAGTAGAAAAAAATCCTCCTGTTTATAGGTTGATAGTCTATGCTAAATGAAAGAGTTCAATAGAAATCCTTGATTTTCACTAGGCTGTATTTAGATATCCTATGTATCAAGAACATTCTAGGTACCAACCTCAAGACCACTTTGAATAAGGATGTCCCAGGATAGTGAAGAGCAGCTGAGAAAAAAAAAGCAGAGAAATGAGATAGCTCCCTGAAGCTGATTTTATCAGCTTACAGAAAAAACCATGCTCTGCCGAGTATTTCTACTTCACAAAATATATACCCAATATATTTTGCTCCTCACCAAGAACTCTGGATACTTCGCCAACCCCAGACAGTTTTGAGCAAAGCCAAACCTCAACTTGGCCGTTGCCTCCCAACTCAGCAAACCCTGCAACTGAATCCCTGTATCCTCTAGTATGGTTGGTGGGCCTTAGCTGTTGGGAAAATCTGCTAGCAGGTCCATGGTTCCACTTAACAGATTTTCAAGCATCAGTGCTAAGATGTATTTATTATCAAGAAGCTCTTTCTAGTGCCAACAAAAAACTGGGGAAATCAACTGAGCAAAGAATAGCACAGAATTATTTTAAATGGAAGTTTTATCCTTAACCATTACCAGAGATCTAAAATTATCCCACTCCAGGTTAATTCATGAAAAGGCATCATTTCCCAGCAATATCTGGTGAAGAAGCACCACAAAACCTGAAACTGCCTGTTTTCATTCTTTAGAAGTTTAATACCGTATTATAACGTGAAACTAAAGGATGTTATTTTTCAAGCTTTTCTTTGCTTTCCCCTTTTTCGGTTGGCTGCAGTTCTTCATATTGAAAGTTTTGGGTTCTTTCCTTCAGCTTCACTGAAATAGTTTTCAAATCCATAAACTTACTTGCTAATGCGCACTTCAGTGTTCAAAAAGCCTAACGCTTCCAAAAAAGGCCACAATTGCCATGATTGTCATTTTAAAAATAAATTGGTAGACGAGGTCACAGCATAAATGTTCTCACTATTAACTCGTTCTGAAAAAGATCACATGTATGAAATTTATTTTGAATATTAAAGGCTGACATTAACATTCATTTTCATCGTGCGTCTTTCCTAAGTTATGTTTATGAATCTGTTTCTTTCCATAATAGTCTGCTGAACTGATACTATCTGGCAGCACACAGAAAGGCAACTGCCAATTCCTTGCTTATGAAAAATCTAAACATTTATTTTCCTAAATAAATACCAATGATTAGACTCGAAAAGCTCAGGGCTGGCATCACTGAGAGCCAAAACATACCACCATGCTCCAGCCTTGAATCCTGGTCTTCCTCCAAATGCACACAGAAATTGCCAACATGGACTTGCTGATTCAGGTCAGGGCTTTTAACCTTTAGCCCCCACCTCCCAAAAATAAGATCTAGAATCTCCGATGCTACATCTGCAATTTATATTTTCTGTGAATGTGAAAAAAAATAACTCTTGTGTAATTTGTAAGGAAAGGGCCGGTCTGGTGGAGCTTGATGCATCAGGCTAGGAACTGGGAAATCGGGAGTTCTAGCCCCACCTTAAGTATGAAGCCAGCCAGGTGTTCTTGGGCTCATCACTCTTTCTTAGCCGTGGAAAGAAAGCAATGGCAAACCACTCCTAAAACATCTTCCAGGCAGTTGTCAAGTGTCAACATTGATTTGAAGGCATGTGCACATATGATTTGTGGGGAAGGTAAAATTGAATCAAGATTTCAATGTCAAGTAGCAGGTAAAAATGTCCTCCTTCTACCCATTTGGATCTGGATCCGAAATTGTGCGTCCCAAGCGAAAACCATTAAGTTAAAGTGGTCCTGAAATGGCAGTCTCGATTCAGATTCCAGAGAGACATGCTGAAGACCTACATCAAGAATATTTACAGCAGGACAGCTGAGTTCTGACAATATGATTTTACAACAGGTTGCACATGCATCATTTTCACTGACTGCCAAGGACAAATGATTGTAAAAGCAGACACTCTAGTGCGAGCTTATGAAAGATCAATCAAAGATCTAAGGATAGGCATTCATAAAACTCCCGTCCTGTCACTCAAAACAGTATTTGAGGGTCAGTATGAGCTATACATTAATATCAAATGACAACCTGAAAAAATGTATACAGTCTTTCTCTCCCCTTCCCCAAGATCTAAACTAATCTTGCTGCACTAAAACTGTAGGTGGCAGAGCCATATTTTTCATGCTATGAACGATTTCCTGCTTGAAACTCAAAGCTGGAACATTATCATTCAGCGTGGGAACACATCTGAAATCCAAATCAGTGCTTTTAAAATAATTTGATTCTCAAACAGCGCTTTTAGTTCTCTTGGTGGCGAAGACAACTTTGGAAGCAGATGGCAAAGTGGTATCCAAATCAGCAGAAAGGTTTTGCCTGAGGGACAAAGCAGAGTCATAACGGAAAGCCAGTTTGGTCTAGTGGTTAAACCAACAGGCTAGAAAGCAGGGACTGTGAGCTCAAGTTCCACTTGAGCCCTGAAATCCCACTGGTTGACTTTGAGCCAGTCACTCTATCTCAGTCCAACCCACCTCACAGGGATGTCGTTGTATGGAAAACAGGAGGAAAGTATGTTCAGTATGTTTGCTGTCTTGAGTTATTTATAAAAACAACCAAGGCAGAATACAAGTAAAGAAATATTAATAATGTAGAGTATCTGCTGAGGGTCAAGTTCATAATTATTTGGATCACAACTCAGGAGGGAAAATTTAATCCTTCCTTTTCTTGCTTGGATTTTAAGGAAAACATCTCTTCCAATGCTGGCATTTATTTCATGGGAGAGCAAGTAAATCATTTCCCAATTAGATTACAGCTAACTTGTCTTCTATGGAATGCAAGCCAGGCCACTTTTGCTTCACATTACTGAAAGACAATGGGTGGCATGGAAGCTCAGCTTCCTAATCAAGAAGTAAAGATTGAGAGACATGTTCATTAATATACATTTTCTCCAGAAAGAATAATGATGATTTGAAGATGTTCCTGGGCAACCAGACTTTTTTTTGCCTGCTTCCAATATTCTGCCACAGCCTTCAGGAAACCTCTTTGTAACTTTAAGCATGTGAAGGTGTTTCTTTCTCTTCCCTTAAATGTTCGTTTCCATCTGACTTTTCCATGGATTTGTGTTTGTGAATAATTCATGCCAAGTTAAAAAAGAAAGGGGGAAAGATTGAAAATGTTGCAAACCTTGTCCTTTAGGAGAACAGAAGCTATTGGAAAGCATTGTTTTCCAAAAGCTCACTCACAAACTAATGCAACCTTGAATGACATTATCACAAAGACACAGCCGAAAAAAGACTCAGCATGAAATAGGGATAAAATAGAGATGGGAGAGTTACTGGCATGCATAAAAGTCTCGATTTCGAGTAACTGCATTCACCCAGCTGGTCATAGATACTGCTACAAAAGGAGGCTATATAACAGATAGACTTCACCTACTTGCAAGCCTAAATGTGACTAGGAACACTGATATGAAAGAGTTCCAAATCATGAGCAGGGGTCTAAAGCCCTTTTAGACAGATGTGCACAGACAATGGAATAGAATATGTCAGCAGTAAAAAGACCACTTTTTGCCTATCATATATGCAAGTATCAGGATAAACCTGCTGAGAATTTAAGAAAAGCTGCAGAATAGGTGTACAGAATAGATGTACAGTATACAGATTGTTTCCTGGCAGAGTTGCTTGATGATAGCTGAGGAAAAATATGTTTGGTTATTCCATCATTTCTTCCCTAACAAATCTTTTTGGGGGGGAAATGGGACCTCAGTCATTAATTTGTTTATATGATTGCACTATATATACAGTCTCACCAGCAAAAGTGAAAGTCTATAAAAGTGTGTTTGAGGCGGAACATATACTGCCATCCTGCACAATTGTACAGGTAATCCTCAACTTACAACAGTTTGCTTAGTGACAGTTCAAAGTTACAACACTGAAAAAAGTGATTTATGACCATTTTTCACACTTATGACTGTTGCAGCACCCCCATGGTGATGTGATTTACATTCAGATGTTTGACAACTGACTCACATTTATAACGGTTGCCGTGTCCCGAAGACATGGGATTACCTTTTGCAACTTTCTGGTAAGCAAAGTCAATGGGAAACCAGAATCACTTAACAATCATGTTACTAATTTAACAATTGGAGCGATTCACTTAAAAAATGTTGCAAGAAATGTCGCAAAATGAGGTAAAACTCGCTTCACACATTTCTCACTTAGTAACATACATTTTAGATTCAATTGTGGTTGCAAGTTAAGGACTATCTATATAATTTCTTTCTAGCAATTTCCTTTTACATTGATTGTAGTATATGGTAAAAAGAGAGGTTGAGTAGCACCCGTTTCTCCTGCTGGCCAGATGTGTTACAATAATGACAATTCCTATCATTCCGGGCTACCAGAGATGTGTTGATGGGATGATAGGAATAATAATGCAACAGATCTGGAAGGTACTATTTTGGCTCTAGAAAAATAAAGTATGGACAAGGAATGGCTCTCTATTTTTCATCCACCATCCCTCTTGCTCTCAAAATTAGCCTCAACTCCACTCTATGCAGATGAAGAGATGTCATGTTTAGTCATGTCTAACTGGGCCCTCTCTGGTTTTGGATTTCACAACCCAGCCATTTAATGAGAATTATTAGCCTGATGTCTTAGGGGCCTTTCTCCACCTGCTTGAAGGAAACCCAAGTACCAGAGACAAACCAGAACTTGTAAACTTCACAAGATTTCTATAATTAGCCATCAGTTTTCCAGCATCTGAAAAGTGCTCCCACTTTGACAGCAGCGTAAAGACCTCAATAAAATAAATGTGAGGAATACGCCCATTCAGTAAAAGCCTTAGGGATCCTAGTATGAAACTCGGCTTCCCACCTGCTTGATTCGTTTTTTGCCTCAAACTATAAATAGCTTATTTGTATAAATATGCCACTGGCAATACAATCTAAGCCTTAAAAAATGCAAGCAAAGCACCAGGCAGACTACTGATATAATCAAACAGAGACACAATGGAATTCCAGGAGCAGACAATGTTGTTGATTAATGGGCTACAGCCAAATAATTACATCAAAATGGTAGATGGGCTTGTTGATATCAACTAATCTTGATTAAAAGAGCTGTCATGTGTTCCTTTTCTGAGCAACTGGTGACATCTGAAAAAGGCAATTTTAGAACCCCAGAAAATCCTCAGTTCCTCTATTCCTCTGATGAAAGTAGAACGTAAGACACGTCTCCCTCTGAAGATAAAGCTGGCAAAATTGGTTTATTTCTTTGCCTTATCTGAATAAACAAATATTGGGTGAATAGGAGAAGGCTGTGTGTCTGTGATTCATCATTCTCCTTCTGTGTTTAATAAACAACCCACTTAATCTTTGAATGAGACAGCTTTCTTCTGCTTCTCCTAGCTTATACCCTAATCAGGACACATAGTCTAGCAATCAATTTTCCTGTCATGATCTCATGATCTTATTCTAGTTTCATCCCCAGTCACTTGTGGGGCAGCTTAAAATCATCCCTTAACTGTTCCGGCTTTAAAGTAGTCTTCTTCCTCTTCACCTGGCAAAATTTTCAGTCTGGATATCATCAATGGCCACCTGGTAGCTCAATCTCCAAGGATGGCCATCAGCCCAGCTCTACCTGCCCATGCTGAACTGCTGTGGGAATATCTTTTCCCTCTGATCACTGGAAATTGCCTTCTATGGCCCTTTTATCCTAGGCTGCAGAAAAGTCCAAAATCGCTTTGGGTTTCAGTGCCAAGCACTGCCATTCCCTTGAAGCACCACCTTATTGATCACTGGATCCTATCTACCTGTCAACTCCAAGCCCCCTCCATAACTGTTACCTGCCAGCTGGGCTAATTCTGAAAGCGGCTTGTCGTTCTTTAGGAAGCACTTTGTTTCTGTTCAAAAATAGTTCAAATGACCAACTTGTACAGAGTAGTAGTATTGGGAGCACTGGCTCCATCAGGTAGCAGAACTGGCCATCCCTCTTACTGCATGCTACTTCTTAGTTGGGTGACCAACCATTCTAAGCATCTGAGTCAACCTAGCCATCCTTTGTTAGAGAGAAAGACTGGTGGTGGTTGCCCTGCCAGCAAGTGAAGCTTAATGGGAGGTGGAACAAAAGGCAGGATCATTTTCTGGTTTGTCATCGTGGCAAAATAGAAATCAAAAGTGTGTGTGGGGGAAATAAACACAATTTAGACCTTACTATTTTTATGGCACATTTAAGGAGTGGTGGACAGCCCTTAACTTCGGCCATACCAAGATACTATGGCATTGGGCTCAGTTACCTCCAGGACCGCATTCTACCCATTGATACCTCCCGCCGTCCTGTACGCTCCCACAGAGCGGGCCTCCTCAGGGTGCCGCCAGCCAAACAATGTCGGCTGG
>JANHFO010001710.1:134881-145149 GCA_032468095.1 Pareas carinatus
GGAAAAAAAAGTCAGGATTATTCAGAGTGACGTTGCCAAAACTGCAAGATAGACCAGGTGTCCTTGTCTGGAAAGATCCTTAAATGACCTTGAAGCCAGGCAACTAACTTTTTTCCCCTGTCTCACAATAAACAACAAATCAGCTGTGTGTTTGCAGGCACATTTGCTGTTAAGACAAGAGCTCGGCCAAAAATGTTAGCTTCTTGGACTGCAACAATTTTTTCTGTTTGTTAAGCTATACCCCCCAAGGCAGAAGAAGAAAGACACCAGTCCCACATATACACACCCAGTTTGGATTTTAATAAATCGAACTATGGATTGGCTACTTCAGATCACCCTAATTTAGACTTGATGTCACATAAACCTTCCATCGCTGTATTGTTAAATATGTAAGATTTCAGCTTGAAATAATCATGCAACGGTAGAAGGCGTCTGGTGAACAGCATTAAATGTTGCATACTATAAATGTTGCTTCTCACGTAAATAGAAATATAAACAATATGTTTTTAGAAATTCCCATCCCTTCAAAAATAAACACATCCAATGTTCTCTCTCTTTATCTTTCTGCATCATTGTTGCTTGTTTTTCCCTCTCTTCCTTCCAACAAAAGAAATGCAAATGTCCTGTTTTATGACAAATATTCTCTCTTGAAAAAGGAGAGAGGGGGGGAGAACACGGTTTTCTAATGTCAGGGATGTGAGAAAATGCTGAGGTTCCAGAGAGACAATGAGTACCAGCGCGATCAACTAAGATACCACACAACAGGCCTCATTTCATGCACCACTGAATCACAAAACCATTTTCAAATAGGAATCATGTAGTTACAGTACCACCCAGACGTGTAGTTCAATAGGTTGCAAGCTGAGCACCAAGCAGCTTTCACCCAGCCAGAAAGTTACAAGGGATTTTGTTTTAACGCAAGCAAAAAAGCTGATGCTAGAATTAAAAGGCTATTAGCATTTCACGCAGCCTTTGACTCCGCAGCATTCCATTCCCCACAAAAATGCATTTAATACTCAATTATTCTCATGCTGCTGAAGAACTAGTTCAGTTTTATTATCAGCACTGATGTATATCACCTGCAGAGTCACCTAGTCATAATGCCTACCCAGAAACAAAGTTGCTGCTTGTGACTGTTTGTCCTCAGTTCCATATTGTTCACCAAAAAGCTGAGCTGAAATGTTGTGTATAACTGAAAAATCTCAAAAATGTTGTAGGTAATTGAAACTAGGATGGAGGAAAATACAATTTGAGATGAAAGATATTTCAATTTCACAGTGGAAGACAGATGGAAAGGTCATCTTCATAATGCGTGAGAAACATTTATTGTGTGACCATTGATCAACAGAACCAAAAACTCTTGTTTCTTCTGGCTGTACACAGTTGCTGGTTTTGTATAAGGGGGAACAATCTACACCAGGGTTTCCCAATCTTGGCAACTTTAAGGAGGGTGGACTTCAACTCCCAGAATTTCTCAGCCAGCATGGCTGGCTAGGGAATTCTGGGTAGTTGAAGTCCACCCACCTTATAGTTATCAAGATTGGGAATCCTGATCTACACCATCCAGAAAGTATAAAATATTTCAATTCTTGAGGTTGCTGGAAGCTTACATAAAGTCTTTACAGATATAAGAATTAAGGAATTAAAAAAAATCTTGATAAAGTCACTGTTTCGGAACACTCAAGGAAGCAACTATATCCTACAACAAATCCATTACCTTTCATTTAGGACTTGCCTGAACGGGCAAGGACCTTCTCATCACTACCTTCAAATTATTTCGGATTTGTTACTTATGTTTCAATGAACAGTTCGGAGGTTCTGCTTTCCCTCCGTGGTAGAGTGGGAAATGTTGTACTTTATGCAAATTATATAATTGTTAGCAAAAGAGGGAAATTTAGATGGAAACAGCCCATCTTCTCTTCTATGCATATCTTCCATAACTGAATAGCAAACCAAGCAGAAATCAAGCCAAACAGGTTATAATTTACCTTCAGTTCACAATAGTGGATGTAAACTCATTAAGTCAGGTAATTTTAGACTTTTATATTGTTCTCAGTTTGGAATTAATGGCCTTATATAAGCCCTCTACTCTGTGGCGATTTGGACTTTCTGTTTTCATGATGTGACCTCTACAATCAACATCATAATGCAGCAGAAGGGGCTACAAGACAAAGAAATCTATAATGTATTCCTGTATTACAAACAGGTTTTATTGCTGTTGTTGTTGAATCATATCCAAATAATTGGAGAATACCTGGAAAGTCCCTACAGTTTTCTTCACCAAGTTTTTCAGAAAAGGTTTGCAACTCCTTCCTTCCTAGAGCTTAGAGAAAATGACTAGCCCAAGGACATTTTGCCTAAGGTGGGGCTACTCCTGGTCTCCCCGTTTCTAGTCTGATATTTAATCACCACACCAAACTGCTTCTCTCTATTACAAACTTAAATTGATTTTATCTATGAGCGGCCCTCCAAAGATTTCAATGAAATGCAATTTGAATAGGCTTGCAAGAATTTAATTTCAGGAATCCTTAGAAGACTATTCCAAGGGGAATTTGGAAATCTGTAGAGTAAAAATGGTGACATACTATGCACTGGCTAATGAGTTGGACTAGAATCAATACAGAAAGCAAAGAAGATGACACAGATGGAGAATGGGAAGAAGTTATACAAAGGCAATGAGCAGAGAAGCATTGCAGAAGTCTAAACAAGGAGAGGCAAGGGTATTATTTATTTAATCCTATTTGTATGCTGCCTTGAGTCCTTGGAGAGGGGCGACATACAAATAGGATTGAATGAATGAATGAATGAATGAATGAATGAATGAATGAATGAATGAATGAATGAATGAAATGATATCTGACAGATACTTTCGAGAGTCTCATGAAGGTAGAAGAAAAAGGAGAAATATCACATTCAAATTTGTAAGGTTTGATTACTATAGCCAATATTAATAAAAGTAGTTTTAGGCATCGATTTTTTGGTGTGATCTACTGGAGCTTGTACAGCTGACAATCAGGAAAATTGGAGGAATGCTAGGGTAAGCTGCCTTGACCTCATGGAAGAAAGATGGGATACCAGTTTTGTGAATAAATGAAAAAATATGTTCCAAAAATGTCCCAGCTGTACACCAGAGTCTTTAAAATGAGCTCCAAGGCAAAAAATACCTGACTTCTATACTTCTACATTAGCCTTAATAGCATTGGCACTTTTGAATCTCAGTGTTGGAGAATACTCCTGAGAATATTATAGACAGCCAAGAAATGAAACAAGAGGATCTTGAAACAAATCAGGCCAGAGGTCTCATTACAGACCCAGATGCCCAGGCTCAAATGATTTTACTTTGAATTCATTATGCAAAGATCTAGCTCTCTGGAGAAGGCTCCAATACTCGGAAAGGAGGAAAAAAGAGAAGATGATGGCCAGAAGGAAGCTGGATGGATTCAGTTTCAGTGATAATAAGTCTGCTGTTAGAAAACTTGAAGGACCAAGTTAGGAATAGATCTTCATGGAAACAATCAATTTATGTGGTCACAAAATGTCAGTTCTAAAAGCACATAATCGCCCAATTAACCTTACTATTGCATTGTACATTATTGCAGCCAGTGAAGTTATAATACATTTTAAGAATAGTGCTATAATTTACAGATCTGAAGAGTTTTATTATCTTGAGAAATTTTAGATAGGAGAGAAAAATAGCTTCAGGACTATTTTACCTACTTTGTATCATTTGGTTGTCCGTCAATGTCATTATACACAATGTTTTCCTGGGCCATGACATCTGCAATTAAAACCAGAGAGCATGATTAACTATCTACAATTTCCCATAATTAAGAAATAGAAATGTGCCTTCCATTCCTGTCCTACTGTGCCCATTTATTTGTACTCATTTATTATTATACAGATGCTTATACTTGTCTATACATATTTGTTTATATAGTATGTTCCTACTTATTCTTGTTTTTCTCATATATGCTTGACTAAATAAACATCATTATCATTATCAAAAATCTTGCGGTCTACCAAACACAACACAAAAAGATAAACAAATCGAGTGACATAGAAACAAGCAAATTCAATCACCATCTCTAAAAAGTTAAAGTGTGTCCCAGAAAATGAATGGCATTTGAATTGCTAAAGTGAGCAAGGTCACTTTTGAAACTCCAAGTGACTTCGTTGTAAAAAGAGACTAGTGCAATTGTTACCTGTCTTCTTAAGATTTTCACATTCTAGAACTGAATTCCTAAAGAACTAATGGTTATGTAATAAGCGTTAAAGTGACTAAGAATGTTATAACTTCTGAGCAGATCTAACTTGTCTGAAGCAGTTCTACAAATTCAGTGTGCAAAAGAAATAATATAGGACCAATTTACTCCTATAAAAGGCTGAATCTGTAGAGTTAGAGACTAGCAATGGGAAACCTGCTAAAAATCTTCTTTGGCTGCGCTCCATCATTAAAAAAAAGACCCCTTAGATATGAGAGGCAGTGTTTTAAACAGGTTCCATATTTTCTGTTGATAATTACAAAATAGAAAGCATCTCAGGCATGACAGGATCAAAGATGTTGTTTCAAGAGTGAGTCGGTTTATCTATTAGATAAACTTACCGAGGTTTGGTACAGAACGGGAAAGATTGCTGCAGAAGACAAATAAAATAAATGTGCATTTATTTAAATCATGTGTTTATAAATAACAATATTTGGCTACGCATATGCAGTTAAGCTTTTCAAACTGAAATTAGCATGCATGAATTTCTATATTGCTCATCATACTTGCATGATTCTTAATTTTGAATATTATATGACTGAATTAAAAAAACATAAGTTAAAAAAAAGTTGGACCAACAAAAAAGTTTGAACTTCACAGTACTTTTGTTATCAACTCTTGAAAGCAGCACATCTATATATTCAAAATACATTACATTGTTTTTTTTGGAGCCTAGAAAAGAGGTATGATTTCAACTGATGCCTATTCATCAAAATTAGAGCAATATTCAACCAGAGAGCACTTTCATAAATCTCAGGGGTAATGGAAGTAAATATGAAAGGAGTAAAGAAACTTAACACTGGAATATTAATCTGTATTCTCAAATAAACCAACACATGACAAGTGAAAAAAGAAATCAAGACCAAAAAGTACGCATAAAGTAGATGGTTGTTTAAAAAACATAAAGAGCCAAATAGGAATTAGGAATTTCTTTCATGAATGGCATTATAATAACAACCTTTTCTTACTCAGTTATGCTTCAAATGTGTGATCTTCAAACCCAAATGTCTTGGAAATCTCTAATCTGGGACAGCAACATGATCTCCTCCATCAATGGCATCTTAAATTGTATTGGCTGTTATATAATAACTGCTGGTTATCTTTAAATATTAAAAATTCAGCATTATCAACCTTCCCCATTTCTCCCAAATGCCTTTTCAATTCAGAAGTCATCTGAATAGCTATTTGGACTAATGTAATGTACCTGTTGACCAGAACAATCTAGAGTCTCAAAAGCAACTTCCGGGCCAAGTCCTCAATATTAATGAAAAGTCTGACACTGAGGATTTACTACACTTAACTAAATATAAACCAAGACAGGAAGAGTTAAACAATGCAGTTCAAATCCTTGTGTATAAATATGGTCACTTTCTTCTTTCAGCATTCCAAACTGCATTGAGATAAGTATAAAGCTAAAAGCTAAATCTTACCACAAAATGTCATGCTTATTTGTGGCCAAAACAAAAAAAGAAAAAATGTAGTCAAGCAACCCTCAGGACCCATATTTCTATTTTGAGAGAAGAAGTGTTGGTTCATATACCAACTACCATTTTCTCCTTCAGCTTAATATTTAATGCTCCTTATGCACTAACATTTCTGCCCTTTCCACTCAATCTGAGAAAGATGGAAGGAAAGACCTTGTTTAGAATTATCACCTTGCCAATCTGTAAATGTATCAAAAGCTCTTGCATTGCTATCCCATTTATATTTCAATGACATACATGCTATTATTGAACTAGCAATTAAGAAGTTGTAACCTTTACAGTGCTGTGATTTGTATTACAGTATCCCAGCATTCCAGAGGTCCATCAGTCACCACAGTGACCAAAATGGAGTACAATTAGGGACTGGCGCTTTAAGCAATGGATGCCTTTTATGAATAATAACGATGATGATGAGTTCTTGGTGATCTCTGAGATTGTTTTATTGTTTTATTGAAGATGTTACCAGGCTAGGTAAGATCATCAGTGCATGGGAGATTGGAGATTGCTGGTTGTTTACTGTATACATTGTACAGTGGCTTCCTTTGACAGCCTTGCTTGCAATGTGACTTCTTACTTGATGGTTCCTTGATTAGGAACATAATATATATTCTCTACATGCCATATATTCCATACTATTAGAATAATAATACATTACATACCGAGAACTATCTTTCATCTGGGGATTTTTTATTTTGAATTTCCCTTTGAAAAATTTTCCAAATCCCTTGAGTTTTTCAATTTTGCTATCTCTAGAACAAAAAACACGAGAAATTAACAAATAACAAAGTGAAGATGCAGTATGTACGTTTTATCCATCGTCTTTGTTTATGAACATAAAATTGGGAAGAGATAACATGTGAATGTGCCTCTACTTTATGACCTCTAGCACCACTCCAATACGTAATGGCTGCTTTTCTAGAATCTCTTTATAAAACATTAGAGGAACAAATGGTGTGTGAATCTAAAGGTGAAATCAGTGTTCAGAAGCAGACAAAGTTAGAGCATCTCCTAAAGGAATTCAGGCTAGCAGAGAGCAAATACCATTTCAACAGCTCCTTTGTGCTTCAGCAATTGGTTGAAGCTGAAAGAAAACCCGCATATGTAAAAACAGAAGGCAGATTGCTACAAGTTCATTCTTTCCATACATCGACAACCATGCTCTATCCGGTACGAAAACAAGTCAGAAGAAGCCTATTATATTCTAGCAGTATTACTCTGAGGAACACCCACCTTTTATAATTCCTGGAATGAATAATTCCTTTTCCAGAAATTCTGAGAGGGCAAGATGGGAGAGAAGATAGATTATTACTAAAAAAAAGCATTTATTTTTGATTTGCTCTTAGGATGGAAGTTAGTTCCAAGCTAAGTTTAACTACTGGTTGTTAGATAAAGATTTTTGGTTGGGGGCATGCGGGATTGGCAGGGTGTCAATTCCAATTTATCCCAAGGGTGCCAGTCTAAGGAAGGATAGTGCAGATTATTTCTGGTAATATATCTCTATTTTAGGAGCTCAAAATTAGGTTAAAAATTTTCTGTTGGCCCATGTTGGTTAAATATTCTGTAAGCAATTATTTCAATGCATTTGATGGGTGTCAAGTCAGGAAATTTTAGCCTAGTTTGTTCCATTCTAAAATAGTATGTTGAATATGGATACTAAGCATCAGGAGGAACTTTCTGCCTATACAAGCAGCCTACCAGTGGAAGAGGCTCCTGCATTAAATGATGAGTTCTTACTGGAGATCTTCAGATAGAAGCTGGTCAGTCCTCCATAAGAGATAATAGGGTATATTCTGTTCCAAATTGGGTTGGATTGAGATGATATCTAAAATTTCTTTCAACTGTATGATTCTATAATATTTCCTACACTCCAAAACAGGAACTGTAGTAATACAGTACTTGACCATTGCCAAGAAGACAGCAGTAAATACAGCTTTTTTTAAAGTGTACCTGTAGCAAAAAACACCCTCAACTGTACAGTACATAAAATGCAAAGGGACTCAGTCATAGACAACCAGGCAAAGACTACCTACTCACTCCGATTTGGAGGAATTATAACCTTCACTTTGAATTTCACTTTGAATATCCTCATATGTTTCTTCATAGATATCATCTGAAATATAAAGTAATCAAAAATCATATTTCTGTCTAAACAAAGCATTGCTGGTAATTTTTAAGAATAGTTACAAAAGACACCACTTTGAAATATGGAAAAAATGTTAAATGTTTCTATCATTTATTTATTGCACTTCATTAATAACTCAACTAAGCTCTTTTTGGAATATACAAGAGCAGTGCCTGAATTGAACAAAACAAACTTCCAAATTTCAAGAGATTATAAAATATGAAGGAACTATGGAGTATGGAATAAAACAATGACACATTTTTCATTCAAAAATACGTCAAAAGAATACACTTTTAAGATTCTACAACTTTGTAGCTTTTTTGTGTTCTATAACTGTCTCAAATTGGGCCAATTCTGTAGAAAAGGATAAGGTAAGCAAATCACCCAAAAGGTTAACCCCAAAGAATTATTAATCTAACCAGCAATTATTTCATATTCTTATATATATTCACTTCTGAGCTTTATTGTCTGTTGCATTCATATTCCTGCCTTTCTTTCAAGGAACTCAGTTTAGCCCAAATGTGATCTCATTTCTGCCTTTACATTACTCAAACATTCTTACTTGACAAGTCAACTGCTATTATCAAGCAAATTTCATGACTGGGCAAGAAATTAGTTTGGATTTTTTAAAAAACTATTTATACACACACACACATTTTGTTATATGCTACCTAAAGCTTCCGGATTGGGGCCAGTTATGAATATTATAAAACCAACCAACCAATAAATAAAAGTCTATAAATTAACTGAATCAGAGATGACTTCAATAATCATGACTGCTCCTGATGAGGAAGGTTCACCTAAAACAACATTAAAAATTCAGTGACCATAACTTAACCACACCATGTGGAATGAATACTATCATTTGAAAGTTTTAATTTGACAGTAAAACATCAGCCTCCAGAGATTTTAACTGAAGTATCTTCAAAGAAGAGTGTCAGTAAAAAGAATAACCTGCTTAGCCAGAAGGTTTACCAAGACATCTTGGACCAGGTACCATCAATCATCAATCAATAACCTAACAAAATGACGATTTGTTGGAAAAGTCCCATATATCTTTCCTTTGAAACAAGGGAGAAAGAAATGAATAATATACTAAGGAAAAAATGGAGAAAGCAACTCATCTTTTCTCCATCGCTGACAAGAGCAAAGCTAGTTTAAGAAGCAAAGTGGAAAGTTCAGACTGAGAAAGGACAGAGTATATTTCTCAGGCTTTGAGGACTAACAACATCAGATAAACTGTACATATCCAAAAAAATAAGGAGGGAGGGACGTTAATCCTATAATAGCTTGCTGGGCTGTGAAAAAGAACAAATATGTGATCTCATTGAATGGATCACAATCAGCCAACGACTTCCCAGAAGACCAATGGATAACAATTGCAAAATAAGATCATGCATATTAAATATAAACTAGGAAAGAACTACTATGATACTTCTACTTTTAGAAAATATATCAGATACCCATTGTTAAATCTACAGCTTGAATGTATCACACAATAAAGAGAAATCTTCAATATGACATATATAACCAGAATATCTGAAAAATAAGGATTTAGTGAGTGAATGTTATTTGACTTACTTTACTATAGTACTGACATTGTAAAATGTACAGTAAAATTTCTAACTTAATTTTCATGTTTAAAATTTTACTTTACAATCATTTTTAACTGAAAAGCATGTAGCTCGAGATTGAAATATTGGAATCTTCGTGAACTTGGTTTTCTTTTTGTTTTATTATGAATCTAGCAATCTTTCACTTCGAAGAAAACCAAGCTTACCAAACAGCAAGATTCCAGCAAAAAAAATATAAAAGTAAAATGAAAAAATACTCCAAACATAAGATTTGGGTAAAACAGAAATTACACTCAGAATCACATATGCTGCCAGATATGAAACTTTGAAATAAATGATTGCAAGCTTATAACCAATTGGAGATAATCTATACAAAATCTAAACTTCTAAACTTGAGTATCAAATCCCAAGTTCTTCCAAAATTTGCCACGAATTATCATATTTCATGTGACAGAAGGGTGGCATTACTAAACACATGGGATCTGACAATATTAGCTAAATTCTAATATATCTAAATTAAACTATTGTTCTGGTCCCATCTACCTTTGAGAATCTGGCCCCGTCCGACACACTACTCAGAAGCTTTGGCATTTGTTTCCTAAAAGAACCTCAACCAGACTTTTTTCTGTCTACAGACACGCCAATTTTCATACTCTTTACGATGGTTTGTTAATGCAGAGAATTCACAGGAATCTGGAAGATTTGTCAAGAGTTAAAACTACCTTTCTTTTCCAAATCCTCCAGCTTATCAGCCATAAGTTGAAGCACTAATTTAATGTCATCTGTTGTCTGGCCACATTTCTGATCCCTAGCCTTTTTAATGTTC
>JANHFO010001710.1:145249-156915 GCA_032468095.1 Pareas carinatus
CTGAAAATTTCACATATTGTAAGCTATAATTTTGTTTATTGTTGTCTAATAAAAACTTTTTCTACAAAAAAAAAAGAGAAACTGAAAGGCACATACACAGACACACACACAAAATCTCCGAATAGACAGGAAAAAAATATCTAATACTCAGCATATAGAGTGAATAATGTGAATGACGTTTTATCCATGTCTAAGTACACGTACTCCTCAACTTACAACCATTCATTTAGTGACCGTCCAAAGTTACAACAGAACTGAAAAAAGTGACCTATGACTGTTTTCACACTTAGGATCACTGCAGCACCCTCACAGTCCCAGGATCAACATTCAGCCATTTCACAACTAGTTCCTATTCAGGGTGGCTGCAGTGTCCCTGGGTCATGTGATCCCCTTTTGCAATCTTCTGACCAGCACCGTCAATGGGGAAGCCAGATTCACTTAACAACGGTGTTACTAACTTAATAACTGCAGTGATTCACTTAACACTTGTGGCAAGAAAGGTTGTAAAATTGAGTAAAACTTAATAACTGTCTTGCTTAGCAACAGAAATTTTGGGCTCAATTGTAGTTGTAAGCTGAGGATTACCTGTAGTTTTTATTTCTAGATGAGCATGGCTAAATCATCCTTATTGTTATTAAGCATTATAATGCATCCAAGATATACTGTATCAAAGTGAACTGGAGACAGCAGGACACCAGATGTACAATCAAATACCACTAAAATTGGTAACTAGCCATCCAACATGGGACACTTTGCTTCAAAATGCATTTTTTTAATTATTGTTATGACCCTATAGTTGAAGTATAAATTGAGAGAGCTACCTAAACAAGCAAATGCAAATCCAAAATGTGTAATTTGTACATCTAGAAAAACTGATTAACTCCTAAATGTGACTTGGAAGTGACTTTCACTCATCCAACCATCATCGGGACAATTTCTGCCCAACTTTACACAAGCAATAGCTTCATGCAGTTAAATCATCTGTCTAAAGTTTACTCATCAGCTTAGAATACATCTTGCTACACTGATAGGAGCTGTCTTAATTGCTCCTGACACATTTGTCTGCTTATCACAATACCAGATACTCAAGGGAATAGATTCCAAGCAAGAAAGATCCAGAAATCCAAGTAATGGTCAAAAAGCTGTCTAAACAGAACCTACCAGACAATTTAGATATCTTAACCCACATTAATTCCAGACACACAAACAAGTATAATCAAATCCACATCTGTTGTTGAAATTCACTGATAACTATGGATTAAGCATTTTTTGAATCGTGCTGATACAAGTATTTGCTGTCTTCAGAACCTCAGAAATTTCAAGCCAAAGAGAATGAAGGAGAAAGGGAAGCTATTTTTATTGTTGGAGAGAAAATTCCAGATCCCCAGAACATGCATACTTCATGTTCACAGGAGTACCAACAAAAGACAGGTTGATACAAAGGGATTAAATCCAAATAAACATAGTAATGTTATAATATTTAGGGGACAAAACACACAGCAAGGAAATACTTTGCCAAATATCTGCATTGCCATTTCAATGTTGTCTATACAGTATAAGCATTTGCATCCCTGGTTTAAGTCCAATTAGTGATATTTGTATATGATACTTGTATTTAGCCTTTCTTCTAAGACAATGTAGCCAATGCTGATTTACCTTTCCCCTGAGTATAAAGCAGGAAGGGAAGAAAATCCAACCTATGAAATAGATTTCGACTGAGATATAGATTTGCTTCTTTCCAGTCAAACCTATAAATATACTACAACATTGCACTGAAATCTGCTGCTAAAAAATTACGATACAAGTCAAGAAAACTAATTGTGACTGATGAATTGCTCCAGTTGTGAATATCTCCGCAGTGAGCAGGGAAATGCGAGATAGTAGTTCATAACAATGCTTTGCATTAATGATTTTGGCAAAAGGTAATAAAAGGTAAAACACTAGGAATATTTCCTGAAGCAAATCTTTTCAATTACAATATGGTTTATAAAGTAGAAATATAGCACCAATAAAATCATTCCTATTCCTATTCCATTTTTTTAATGCAAAGAACACTGCTGTAATCATGCAAAAAATCCAGAAATGAAGGCATATTATTAAATGTTTGCAGATTTCTTTCTATTCACCTTAACATGTCCTTGCCATACCTACTAGCTGTTGCAGTGATTGTTTTGTGGGTACATATATGCCATCTTAAAAATGAGCTTCAGAAACTGTCTTTGCATATACAGTATGTGTTTCATTCTCAGTTTTATATATGAGGGCAGTTTGGGAAAAAGCTCCATTTGGTCATCAATGACAGACACCTGCAGATCCAGAACTTTTATTATATCCATTAGAAAACTACAACATTGCATTACTTTTTGTCATAATCACCATTCAAATTGAGGCACTTGTCATCATGTCTTACAAGGTTTGAAATTCCTTCTGCAAAAAAATCTCTCTCCTGGGAATGAATCCAGAAAAGGTGGTAGTCACTCGGCACCAAATCTTGGCTATAGGGGGGATGATCAAAAACATCCCAATGGAACTGCTTCAAACATTCTTGGGTGCATCTAGTGGTGTGTGGGCAGGCATTATCATGAACCCACACCACACAGGAAGGCAGCATGCCTCAATGCTTGCATTGCAGTGCTTAGACAATGACAATGCACTACATGATGCTGTTATAGAGTGGCTGCATTTCCAGGAAGGATATTTCTTTGCGGAAGGAATTTCAAACCTTGTAAGAAATGATGACAAGTGCCTCAATTTGAATGGCGATTATGTTGAAAAGTAATGTAATATTGTAGTTTTCTAATGTGTATAATAAATGTTCTGTATCTATGAGTGTCTATCATTGATAATCAAACGAAGCTTTTTTCCCAAACTGCCCTCGTATATAAAACTGAGGATGGGACACACACTGTATATACAAAGGCAGTTTCTGAATCTCATTTTTAATGTGACATATATGTACCCACAAAACAATCACTCATTTTACAAAAGGCAGCTTGGCACTGTATTCACAGAAACCTGAAACCACAGGCAAAACATCTACAGAAAGGAAATCTGGAGTGAATTTCTAGGCAGTAAGGATACATTCACTTACATTTCAGGAGTCAAGTATGCATCATCTGCATCATCTGAAAAGAAACATTTAAAGGAAATAATCGCTGGAACAATACAATAAAACAGAGACGTTAAATTTACCAGTCTAGTGCTTAAATAGATGCATTTTCATTATCAGTTCCAGAGGCCTCTGGATTTTCACAAACTTATCCCAAACCTTTGACTAATTATTGGGCTAATACTGGAGATGACTATGAAAAAATTGTCCAGGTAGAAGTTTCATTATATGTCAGAGTTGCTTGACAGCAAGATAAGTAGCATATACATTTAATAAAAATAAATAAAAGTATGAAATGAAAGAGATTAAAAGTAGGTGATATTTGTTACTCTTTGAAACTTGATGCCAATTAGTGCTGAAAGCCACAGTTCTCCAGAACACTTCAGAATGAATAACATTAGAGATGGAGAAAGTCCAAACATCAGTTATTGAATTATGGGACAAAAAACCCCAACCAGCAACTCCAGGTTTCAATGAACAACTTCCTTTTTCTTCAATAGCTATCAAAATATGTTGAAATAAGTATCTCAATTCATTAGAAATAACTGCACTTCTGGGCACCTAGCAACCATTTCTTTCCAATGCTACCAAGTAAACACCCTACCTGAAAAATTCTGCTGGAATGCACCAAGATCTACCTTGGGAGGTCTTGGTGGTTTCTTTGGAGGAGGACCAAGCTCTCTGATGGAAGGAAGGAGCTTGATTTTTGGAAGCTTGTCATCTTCATCATCGGGACATCTTTCTGTACCAAAGAAATGAAACAATGCTAAGACTTGAGGAAAGAGAAGTGGAAAAGAGATACTCATGAAACATTGCTTTCTTCTAGCTCCAGCACCTTTCCTGTCTATTCTTAAAGTTGTGTAGGGAAGGTCATTGCCGATGTATGCCTGCATTGATCTTTTGGGTGCACAACTGGCAGCAACTGGACCACAGTAACCAACAAGGTATCATTTAATGTCCTCCAAATTCTAATTCCTAGCATTTTGGTGGGAAGGGGAGAATCACCCATCCAAATGCTACAACACGGGCGATTATTTGATCACAGAAGCCATATTTCTTTTGTTTTTTTCAATTTATTTATTTGATGGATGAACCCTGCAATGAATGAGCAGTGATGCAAAAATATCAATGAAGCAAAGCGGGAGAGAATTCTTGGGTTTCGGTAGAGGAAGGGTAGTTAAAGTATATTTGCCTTAAAGGGTTAGGCTCAGATTTTTATTCTTGTACTTTTCTTTAAAAAAAATGCAGCAAATCATACTGCCATTTAATCTGCAGCATGGCTAGTAATTTTAAATACATTGGACTTAATTGAGAGACTTAGATTCAGGACTCCATTGACACAGAAAGATCCCTGGATGATTTTGGACCAGTCATTTCTTCTCAGTCCAGCCTATATTAAATTGTTATGGGATAAAATTAATGATCTACTTCCTGATCTATGCCACTTCTCTCAGAAAACTTAGACTATAAATGTGGGAAACAAATAAAGTAAAGGCTTTGGGGAATGCAAAAAAGTGCAGTCTTGCATATTGTATATACTAGTATTGAAAAAGGAGAGTAGTTCCATACAAATTATTCAAAGCCTGGAGCAACTTCCCTAAATTTAGGTCTCTTTTTATTAAAAAGGGAAGAGGAAGACATAACAGCACTGAAACAACATAGAAGTTGCTTTTTATCTATGAAACTTTATAAAACTTACTTTATAAAGCTTACATGGCCATCTGCTTATCCAGTGAAACTGTGAGGCAATATAAATTTGATTAATAAAATCATTACCCCCCTCCCCGAGTTATTTGCTTAAGATGGACAAATACATTTCCTAAATAAAATAAATTCTATTTGGTCTGTGGATGTCATAAATACAGAACTTAAGATCATTCAATTAAACTACAGGATGGAAAGTCAGGGCAAATATAATACTTCTGCACACAACTAAAGGGTGTTGAACAACTGTGTGGTAGATAAGGCCATCAGCAACCAAAGTCATCATTATGGAGCTACTGATTTTAAGAATCTCTATGCCACCTTTTCTATCAATACTTTTTTTGCTGAGGAAAATGAATAAGAGGATGTGATGATACATCTTTTCTGCATGCAGACTGAAAAATAAGCAGCTAATAAGATGGTATGATCTTGCAGAACTTGTTTACGCTATTTTATGACAGCCACATTGTATGCTAGTAGACCCATAAAAATGCGGGGAAAAACATGAAAAGCCACCTAGAAAGGTCACAGTTGGGAGAAAACCCTGGAAGCTACATTCAAAATTTTATCATATGAATCACCTGCATTCATTGTAAGTTGGCAAAATTGCCTTTTAATATTAGGTTCCTGTAAGCTGACTTTTTCCAGGAAAAAAATAAAATCAATTAAATATTAATTTTCTACAGTGTTGGCTTTGGTCCTGGATTTTGTGAAGACTGTCAATGTGGGAACTTCCTGATGGTAAGTTTCTCCTCCCGAGTTTACAAAAATTCATTTCAGCAGCCACAACAGTATGTTCTGAATGTTTGCCTGGGGAGGCACCACATTCTTTCCCCTTGGTTACTATAAGAGCAGGCACATTGCTTAATATTTATGAAGAACATATGGTGATTAATAACTAGTTGGGTGCCATCAGTACAAGGCTTTAATCTAACAATAGAGAAGTAACACAGTCAGAAAGCTTCATCTTGATCCATCTCCCACAAGTATTAAGCTGCAGTCTGAGAAACAAGGCATGTTGCATTAGCTGTCCTGTTGTCAGAGCCTATGCAGCAAGTTGATTTGACGATGTGTTAGAAAAAGCTTTATGAAATTTTGCCTCTCAAATGTCCCCAAACAGAAGTTAAGCTTATGTCAGTTTAAGAATTGTCATTCTAATAAAAAGGGGATTACCTTCTGTGCTGGCTGGTGTGATATGGGCCTTTATCTATCACCACCCAAACATTAACACCAGGTCTTATAGTCAATTAAAATGTTACCGACCATTTCCCAATTGTGTTAAGAGTGAATGTAGATTTTAATAGCTTCATAACAGAAATAAAGTCAACAGAACTTACTTGTATTGGACTCTTTCACATTCGTAAATAGTGAGGCGAGCATGAACCCAAATGTCTTCAGTTTCCAGAATTTCTTAAACAACATAAAAGGAAAGCTATCTGCACTGTCCCCAGTTTACTACTTCAAAAGACAGTTATCGCTGGATATACGATACATCCAAAAGCCTAGGAAACAGCTGTAAACTAATCACTTTTTGCTTGGGCTCTGGCTATAATTGCTCTTAGACCTATCTGAAGTAAATATAACTAGCTTAATATCAGAAAAGAAAAAATATATGATTGAACATGATATTTACCATTTGAGACCTTGTTTAGACTGTTCAAATTGTTCAAACTACTTGGGGAAAAACCAGCAGACAATTTGTTTAAGCTTGCATGACTTCTTGGAGGAATTGGAGGTGGTGTAGGAACAAATTCACCGTGTACATGGGATGGAGGCTTACACACATCAAGGACTATCCCTTGCTTGAGTCCAGCTATTTTTGCTTTGTCTTCTGTCGAAATCGCAACATTAACAACTTGAGGGTAGGAAAGAGACGTTGTCCTGACTGTACACTGTGGTGGCATTGCTTCACATTTCTGGTCACCTTGGGCTGAAGCGCTTTCCCAGATGTGCAATGTGTTGAGAAAAAAACTGCTCGCTCCTTCAGACCCTTGAGGAGAAAGATGAGATCTTGGATGTGGTTTCGGTGGTTCTTCCCTCCCTGAAGGTAGTTTGCAAATGGCCCCAGGGAGGTTTGAGTCCTTCCTATCATTGACCTTGACCTTTGGGAATACCTTAAGCTTGCCTTGCCCGATTTCCAATTTCTGTGACGTGTAACTGAATCGCTTGGTTTGCTGTTCAGGGTCTGGAACCTGCCTTTGGGGCAAGGGTTTTGGTGTGGGGCAGGATACAGAGCAGCCAGCAGTATTTTGCCATGGACTGAATTTGGCAGGAGGCTTCTTTGCAGACTCCAGGAGCATATTGGAAAAATTGGAATCATTTTGAAACATTGCTCGAAGAGTGCCAAAGTCTCTGGGTTTTTCCTAAAATAGACAAAAGGAGGAAAGGTAATTGTCAGTTGCAGAGCTACCAGCGAATTACAGCATGGTGAAAACGTCACTCAGGGTGGAACTAAATTAAAATCTTCTCATGTCTCCTTTGAATATCCATTGTATCACAATAATAGTTTAATCATTAGCATATTGGAGCTGATACTAATATAAATAATGAAAGCTGAATAGAAGCATGACAAGCGAAGACTGAAATCCTTGTAGTGAGAAAATTATGTCCAGCTACCTACTAGTGGTAAGAAGAGATGTTTCATTGGATTATTCCAGAAGTAGTTAATCTGGTAACCTCCAGAACTCCTGGACTGTATTTCCTACTTTCCATTAGTTATTCTCACTAGGATTAATCTGAGTTCCAATCCAAAACTTAATGTGGAAAGTTCCTGATAATCTGCTCATGGAGAACTCTAAATCAGATCTATCTTAATGACAACTGCTGTTTCTTTTCTCTCTAGCCCTTGCCATTAATAGGCTGGAAACTATACACAATTTAATGTTGTGTGATGGGGGTGAAGATGGAAGGGGGGGAAAGCACTGAATATAACACAGCACTTTTTGCAATCATAATTTTTGGCCCCAGAAAGCAACTCCCACAAATCATGGCCCAGAACCTCACTGTAACCTTATATTTCTTCCTGTTTTAAAAAAGTTTCTCCAGATATGCTGGGACCACCTTTCCCCAAACTGACAACAAATTCTGGGAATTATACACCTTGCACATTTGGAGGGCACTGCAATAAGGAAGAGGGTGGTACTACTGCTTGATGAACTTAACGGACTAGCTTAGCATGAGGAGCATGTATGTTATCCTAAAATAGATCAGAGATTAGAAAATCTGGGGAAACAGACAGCCATAGACAGTAGTTCCATTATGCTGAAAGAGACATGCTGATGTCTTTAATGAGAAAGCAACACAATTGAGCCTTGTCCTGAGATGTTATTGAATTTTGTATAATTGCATCCAACTTATTAAATACCAAATAGTCTCCTCTGAATAACCTCTCGTAGTCAACTCCATTGTTTCCACATTAAACAGTGTGATGTAAAGCATCCAAGGGATATTTCAGTTGTTCCAATTGTACTAGAGCAGCCAGCTGCACGATACAACCAGCCATGCCAAAGACTCTAGTTCAAACTGGAATCTATCTGCAATTAACATACAAGAAAGACAAATGAAACCCACTGATCTTCATCTAAAACACCATGCAGAGTTATGGTCATAACCAATGGCAGCGAAGATTAAATAAACAGCATTGTGTCTGCGGCATGGGCACAATATCTGCATGCTTTTTAAACAACAAAAACAGCCCAAATGCTCAGCACTGTTTATGGTTCTTTATTGAAAACCAGGTGCTCCTTTATTTCTGCGTTCTCTTAGATGGTACGCAGAGATGGCCCAATAAAAACAGACGCCTTTGCCAGGTCACAACACTGCAATAAGGCATCCCAGAAGGATTGCATTTCTGAGAAGAATTATGGTATTATGAGTTAAAACACAGCTGAAACAACAGAGCTGGCTCCAGAAGAGATACCTCTGCTTCTAAAGAGCGCCACAGTTGCCACGGCTCATCCATGAAGCACAGCACAGCATGCTGGAATTTGAATACAACTCTGACCAAACCAGGGATTCTGCAGTGGCACAATATACACACAACAGATCGTTCACTATATTCCATCAGAACTGGGATTATTTATAAATCCTTCTTTTTATTTACAATCTACTCTGATCCTTTCTTTTGAATCTGATTTGTTCCCCACTTTTATCATTTGTACAAATAACTCAAGGTGGCAAACATATCCAACACAACTTCATTCTCCTATTTCCCACAATCACAACTCTATGGGGAGGGCAGAGAGAGTGACAGGTTCAAAGCGACCCAACTGACTTTCATGGCTATGATGGGATTTGAACTCAAGATCTGCTGCTTTCTAGCCTGGTACCTTAACCACTTGCTATGGCATCTGGTTAAACCTTAATTATTAGAGGCAGGAGATCCTAATGCAAGATTCAGGGAGAAAGTTATCTTATTTCCTGCTCCAAAATTAAGCCTGATAAGACCTAACAACCCTTCACTTACTACCTTTCTAACAAAGAGAGAGAGCCCAAGCAATTCACAATGGAAGAGAAAGAGACAGAAGATCTCTTTTACTAATGAGAAATCCTTTCCATATGCAAACACCTCTGAAATAAATTCCCTCCAGTTCAACGGTAATGTAACACTTCACTCAATAAATCAGAAATTCCTGGAGAAAGCACCAATTTAATGCACCTAGAATTTTTCCAGATACCTGAGTCCAATAGATGACTAATGTTTATGACTAACATAAAGCTATAAACTGTGGTTTACAAGCCACAGTGGTTATATAAGATCAGATAAGCCACTGTATGCAACAGTACAACCCTGTGAAATGTAACAGTACAATGGGTTGGTACAAATATATTGCTGAAACCTATGCGTCACTTACTGTGTGTTCTACAACGACAGCAAACTCAGAATTGGATCTGCTTGTTCTCTAACTAGATTAGTAGAAGTTTTTTTAAAAAATTGCATCCCCTGTCTTACAGCAATACAAGCGATTTTTTTCTCTCCAATTTTTAATTAAGCTTCCAATAGGTCTATGAACATTTGGATGGGGTGAATGGGAACTATCACATAACAGTAACCAAGCTGAAAGTGACCTTAGGGGTTTTCTAATCCAACTCCCTGCTCAAACAAAAGACTCTATATATCATTTCGGACAAATGCCTTTCCAAACTCTTCTTAAAAACCCACAAGTTCTGGAGGCAACTGTTCTGCAGATTAATTGTTCTTGTTGTCAGGAAATTTTCCCTTTAATATGGTTGGGGTCTTTATTTGATAAGCTCCAAACTTTTACTTCCTGTCCTGCTCTCAGGTGCTTTGGAGAATAGCTCAACCCTCTCCTTTCTATGGAAGTCCTTAAAAATCAGCTGCCTTTTTTTTGTCTAAGGAATTTTCTGAGAAATGTTGGGTGAGGGTAAGATCAAGAGGGTACAACAGCAAAGGGATACCCCCCAAAGGTTTATAAAGGGGCTCATTATAGTTGCACTATTTAAGAATCTAGTTTTAATTTTGTAAATCTGAAGAGGAACATGCTGGGAGAATCATTTGTTTCAAGGGAGTAAATACTCTGACCTTAGGAGGTACATGTTGCCACATGCATCAGGGACGCCAACTAGACTCTGACACACACTGTACCCAGGAAGCATCTACTCACGCAGGTTTTCCCCGCGAACCCACCCACATGTTCTCAAATCATCAGAAAAAGAAAAAAGGGAGAAGAAGTCATTACTCAGGTAGCTTCACAATGAAAAAGAAACTAAGCCATTTTCAAGTGCTGAGGCACTCAGAGCCCTTAGATTACTAGTTCAATCTGGCTTCTCAGAAGCAGTTCTATTCTTCAATGGATCTTAATTTGTGCAGTTTTAGCTTCAAAATAAAATAAAATATATATATGGCACAATCTTGTCCTGTGACTGTTAGGCAGGATTCAAACGGAAGCAGCATCTGGCCGCCAACTCCAAATAACAGGAGGAAAAGTGGCAGTAAAAAGAGACAATCAGCTGTAACTCATTGCTGCATTCCAGTTTTAACCTTTTTCTTTCTTGTTTTGCAGGCAAAGGTGGTGGCCCCGCATAAAAGGTTGCAGGTACAAGTACACTGTAAAGAGAAGCCATCATTCTAGAAGGAAGCGTCCCTTCTGTTGTGCCAGGAATGTTTATACAGGAGCCACGTGCGCAGATGGATAAAGTTCACTACAGAAATGTAAACCCGCTAAGCCCCAGCATGGAAAGCAAGGGAGGGCTTCAGCTAATCGCCGACGGCTCCAGAAGAGGCAAAGCACAGCTGGGGCCCCGGTCCAGAGGCTGTGCTTTGCTCTAGACAATAATGCCTCGCTCTAGAAATCAATCCAAAGTACACCTTCCCTCCTCCAAAGCAGTCTGGCCCGGCCTTCCCTCTGCCCCGCCGAGGCAGCCCCGCTTGCCTGCTGCGCGTGGCAGCGATCCCTGACCGGCTAAAAGCCGCTGCGCAGTTAAAGAGAGCCCAGGTTTTGTTTCCCACTCCCACAAACCCAACCTCTGGCTAGAAGAGTTACCATGTCCATATTCTCCCTCTTTTGGTCGCACTCCTTCCCAAGCCGGCTCCACTCCTCCCAGGCAGCCCATGCCTTGGCTCAAAGGAAAGGAGTCTGACCAACTTCCTCCATCCCGGACTGCCGAGGGAAAGCCGGCAGCAAGAGGCAGAGGAGGGGGGGGAGGAGCATCGAGGCAGAGGAATTGCACCTGAGCTCAGGGATTTGGCTCCTCCCTGTCTGAAACCTGGGGCTGGTTGTGGAGCCCGATTAGGTTCACCTGTCAAAAGAGCTAGTTCTGAGACAGCCTCTCTCTCTCTCTCTCCCTCTCTCTCTCTCTCTCTCTCTCTCTCTGCCTTTCTCCTTCTCTCTTT
>JANHFO010001710.1:192976-209718 GCA_032468095.1 Pareas carinatus
GGGCTTGTTGTTGATGTACCTGGCTCCTAGCTGCATGACAACAGCCCTGCCTGTGCTACTAGAGGCAGTAGCTGGGCTGGTGGTGGAGTTCCCCAGTCTGATGGTACTGGGGAACTTCAACCTACCATCACTTGGCAAATCCTCTGATAGTGCCCAGGAGTTCATGGCCTCCATGACAACCATGTACCTGACCCAAGTAATTGAGGGTCCGACCCATGAGGGGGGACACACACTCGACCGGGTATTTCTCTCGGGGCAATGGAGATATGATCTGGAATTACGGGGTATAGAGATCCCTTGTCATGGTTAGATCATTTCCTGCTGAGACTGGACTTTAAGATGCCACTCCTCCATCGCAGGGAGGTGGAGCCTATTTAGTGGTTCCACCCCAGGCACCTAATGGACCCTGAAAGGTTTCAGAAGGAGTTTGGGGAGATACCTGACTTCCTTGTCCACAGTCCGGCCGAGACCCTAGCTGCTACCTGGCATAAGGCTCCTCAAAAAGCCTTCCCTGGACCCAGCAGAATTAAAAAACTTTCATCCAGTCTCCAACCTACCCTTTGTGGGAAAGGTTGTAGAGAATGTGGTGGCACTTCACCTCTGCGGTCATTGTATGAAACGGATTACCTGAAACCTTTTCAGTCCAGCTTCAGGCCTGGCTACAGCATGGAAACTGTTCTGGTCACACTAATGGATAATCTCTTGCAAGCCTGAGATGACGGTCACTCTTGGTGCTACTTGATCTCTCAATGGCCTTCGATACCATTGACCATGATATCTTTATGGGACAACTAAGAGAGCTGGGAGTGGGCAGCACTGTGGTACAGTGGTTCTCATCCTACCTCTCTGGTTGGTCACAGTCAGTGTTGGTGGGAGGACAGAAGTCAACCCTTAGACCTCTTGTTTGCGGGGTGCCTTAGGGCTCGGTCCTCTCTTTCCTCCTATTCAACATCTACATGAAGCCGCTGAGTGAGATCATCCAATGATTCGGGGTGAGATATCAGCAATATGTTGATGATACACAGCTATATATCTCTACCCCACGTCAATTCAGTAATGCAGTGGATGTGATGTGCCGGTCTGAATCTGGAGTCAACAAGCTCAGACTTAATCCAGACAAGATCGAGTGGCTGTGGGTACTGCTTCCTAAGGATTATACTGACTGTCCATCCTTAGTCCTGGGGGGAAGAGAAATTGTCCCCATCAGAATGGGTTGCCAATTTGGGTGTCCTCCTAGACTCACAGCTAAAATTAGACCACCATCTGACTGCTGTGGCTAAGGGGACCTTTGCAGAGGTTCGCCTAGTGCACCAATTGCGACCCTAATTGGATCAGGTGGCACTGTACAGTTACTCATGCCCTTATCACCTCACAGTTAGACTATTGTAACACGCTCTACATGGGGCTACCCTTGAAAAGTGTTCGAAGACTGCAATTGGTCCAGAATGCAGCCACGCGAGCTGTTGTGAGTGTACCGAGATACACCCACATTACACCAATTCTCTGCGAGCTGCACTGGCTCCCTATTGGTCTCTGGGCACAATTCAAGTGTTGGTTATTACCTTTAAAGCCCTACATGGCTTGGGGCCAGGCTATTTGCGAGATCGCCTTCTACCGCATGTCTCCCAGCAACTGGTAAGATCTTACAATGTTGGTATCCTCTGAGTCCCGTCAGTTAAACAATAACAGCTGGCAAGCCCGCATGGGAAGGCCTTCTCTGTGGTTGCCCCAGCTTTCTGGAACCAGTTATCTCCAGAGATCTGGACCATCCCCACCCTAATGGCCTTCCAAAAGACTTTGAAGACCTGGCTTTTCCGGCAGACTTGGGGCCATTGATCTCACCTGGTGATCCAGCAAGATCTAGCCATGAACGGTGTGTGAGTGTGTTTTAAAGTTTTTTTAAAAAACAATGTTTTAAAATATTTTTTAATGCAATATTTTGTGAGCCGCCCTGAGTCCTTGGAGAGGGGCAGCATACAAATAGAATCAAACAAACAAACAAACAAACAAACAAGCAACCAAGCAAGCAAGCAAGCAAGCAAGCAATGACCAGTGGAAAATGTTGAAATGTAAATACAGATGTTCTTACTGTGCCTCTGTTGCTAAGTAAGATACGAAGGCTCATCAATTATCCATGGGTATAAGCATGCTAATGATATTCATGATGTCTTCCTTTACTATAGAAGTTCAAAAGGATTATGTAAATAGCTGTTTTGGGGCATCGATTGGCTTAAGCTTTCCATTTCAAGAAATTCTGGAAATAAATGCCAAGGTGAACTTCAATAAATGTGGCTCAGGTGGAGGCATGAGCGGAGGTAGGATAGACTTCCTCACTTGTGTATTTAAAATGTTTTTGCTTCCATAAGGAGACTCTGACACTGCAAATTATTCTTCACAGAGCAAAAATAGACACAGCCGGCTACATTCTCTTGCTGGTGGTCCTTATTCTATTTGATAAAAGACAATTTGTTTTAGAAATTAAGGATTATTTCAAAGGAGAAGAAAAACTTGGAGAAATGTTTATGAGGGGCACATGGGAGTCTTGGTCATGAAATGATTAGGGCATATAAAAAGGAAGTCTTCCAAGTCTTGAATGGCACAAGACTCACTCCACATTTTTCTAATTTCTTGCCATGAATTGATTTCATTCATAAAGGTGGCCGGCAAAAGGGGGGAGTTCTGAATTCCCAAAAAGGAGGTCAACTTTATGATGCAATTTTGACATCTATATTGACAAAAGTTGTGTATATTACGATTTTATATTATAGATGAATAGCACCAATAAGTCTTTATTACTGCCTACTCCAAATTCTTGTAAGACCTATCCTCTTTTAAGTTACTTCAATTAATGAATGTCTGTAGAATTTGGAAAATCATAGAAATGAACCGTAATATTTTCAACTGTTCAACTTTCCAGGGGACAGTGAACAAAATAGAATAATAGAAGATATTATTCCCCGGGTTGAAGGTGGAGATGCCTCATCCATTGCCAGAATCATGGAAAACGGGAACGCCATAGCATACCGCTACTGGGGGAGGTCAATAAAACTTAATCCCACCATTATTGATTTTGAGGTAAGCCTTTGCTTTCATGTGTAGGGGTGCTGCATTTCTAAAGGATTGAAAGTGTACTGGAGCAGATCGCTTTATATTTTGATAGTGATTCCATCTTAGAACAGTCTTAAATGTAATGGGTTATAGATATGCTGACCTTCTCCCCATTTCACAAGGATACAGGGTTTTTTTTTAAAAAAAAGAAGCAAAACAAGACTTTCAAAGTAAGGGAGAGGTAAGAAAAGGGCTTTAATTCTTAACTTTATTGCACCATGGCAACTAGATTGTCAAAAGAAAGCTGGGAATAGGAAAACTCATCTGAGGATCCTTGTTCTTCAACAAGGAAGAGTGAATTATATTTTATAACACAGATTCTAATATGATTAATCCTGCTATGAAGTATTAACAACCAGACCTTTTAGATATCCTATCTCAGATGAGAAAAAGCCACAGAGGAGGAAACAGTCAATGGCCTTTGTAGATCCTTCTAATTGTTTCCCTGGTTGATACAGACATTTGGAGCAGATTCTGGGCAAAAAGCTGCTGAAGAAGGCTGTGGTAGCTAGATCATACACATCACACAGTTCATTTAAAATGAAATCAATCGTGGATATTTTGTCTCAAAAAAATAAAAGGAGCCAGAAAAAGCTTTTTTTTTCTGGCTTCCTTCTGCATAGATTTTGTACCTGGCAGCATGCTTAGATCTCCAAGAAATATAATAGGACTCTGACTTTGTCCCGAAGGTGAGGTTTCCATCCATTTGGTTGCCAGCCAATGCAACTAGGACGTCTCTCATTTAGCCAAATGAAATGGTTCATTTGTTAGGTTGCTGTATCCTCAACCATGGCTGCGAGTATGACATCAGTTCGTTATATGGTCTTAAAATAGAAGATAAAGCAGTTCTAGAATGCTTGTGAGTCTCAGACTGTATTCATCACACTCTCCTCACACACTTCCTAAAGATAGTAGGCCAATTGGAAGTGGAGGAAGGAGAAAGATTAAAGCACATGAATACTCTAATACATGATGCAATAAGATATGGAGCCAGAAATATTTGCCAATTAAAACACTTGAGTTTATTCAGGAATTTGATCTTTAGTTTACACCTTTTAAATATGATGGTGTGAAATATGTCAGGCTCTGCTGGGTGAATTAGGCATGTTACACCTCTCGTACTGAATTGGTCAATCCGCCCTGTCTTTGTTTTCCTTCCCATGTTCAAATACACTATCATTCAAGAGAGAATAAGGATACTAGGATTCCAGTTCACCATCCGAAGTACATAAAACAATAGACTATTGTGTGCAAAATCCTTGAACCCATAATGTAATAGTCTTACATTCATTGTATTAACAGACATAGAGAATGTGATAAGATACTATGAACTATTCTTTTATTGTTCTCCATTGCTGTAAGTTCTTTGCCCCTACCTAAATCCAAGCACAAGTCTTTATTAACAAGAAAAGGATGAGGTTACAACAATCCTGGCAACTGAACCATTTTCCATCTACAAACAATTTACCTGCCATGTATATAACAGTAGTGTTCTCATCATCTCTCTTTTTTTACTGCCTTTCCATGAAGTAATGAATTGATAGATGTCTTCACTGTTCATAAAAGGATCTTCATAACCTGCAGATAACAAGAGAGCTTTACAAAACCTTCTCCTGAATCTGATAATTGACCATTACAATCACTTTAAACCAATTAAAAACACATTTTTCTTTTTTGAAGTAATAGTAAGGGTTGCCTCCAGTTTTAATTCCAAAAATAGAGCTGTGACCCAACTGTCAAATATGTGGAATAAAATTGTAAAGCATACAAACTTACTCCAATAAACATAATTCCATGGTTTGCAGTAACAAAATTGCAAATAATAACTCAAGCCTATTATTCACATTCCTGAAGTTGGTGACCCAGCTAGACATCTGCCTTAATATCAGCATAGTTTTCAACCTAATAAATTGGTACTTCTGGCTGCCAATTTATTTTTTGCTGGTCTACTGAAGTTATCATTTCTCAGTGTTACCTTTTCTTATGACACAATTGTACGCTGGATATTTTCTAAGGTGGAATGCCATTTGTGGGGGAAAAAATGATGATACACCTGTACGATTAAATGGCTGTAGCTAGATATCCAAGAAATTAAAGCTGTCAGGCAAAAGTTCCCAGAACGATGTTGTTATGCATCTGTTCAGGAGACAGGCTGGTTGTTACTTTGTACATTTGGAAGAAGATGCCATTTAACAACATTTGAAATGACATACCAAGCTCTTAAGCAATGTTGTTTCTTCCCCTGAAGTTTACCACCCCAAGCTACCATTCATTTTAGCTTGAATATAAAATATTCAGATTTTATGCTCTGAATATATCCTGCTGTCCCCTCTAGCTGCTTTTTTTCCTAGATTTTTTTTAAGGGCATGAATAGCAATATGTGCTGCAACAGAAAGATATTCCTATCCTCCACATTCACTGTTAGAGATTTTATTTATTCAAAAATTTACATCACTGACTTTCATACACAAAAAAAATCCTGAGCAGCTCAGAGTAATAAGGGAAAGAAAGGGAAATTCGGGAGATCTCCTAATTGCCAGTTTCTTGTGGAGAACCTTTATGCAATTCACTTTTCTGGATGATTGTATAGTTCAACTTTCCAATTCTGGCACGTTCAGATGTTTTGGAACTACAAAACCCTCACTGCCTGTAAATTCTGGCGTTGCAATCCCAACACATCTGGAAAGTGCTGATTTTAGGTAATGCTGATACCGTATGTTACCACATTTCCTTTGTTTTTCTATTTAACTGAAACAACATCAGCTTTCCCATCCTGGGTGGACAAACGTCCATGAATTCTGAATGAAACTGTTTGCCTGTCACCCAGTCTATAACCTTTAAAAGATACCATGTTTCCCCAAAAATAAGACCTGGTCTTATATTTTTTGCTTCAAAGGGCTTATTTTCCAGTTACTGTATTACATCAATTATAAGACACAGGTTTTTTTCCGTAGTTTGGTGTCTCTGTATTCATGGCGCATCTTATATTCGATGGTGTCTTACCAAGGTAAGAGGTATGCTTGTTGTTTAAAATGTCCTCAAAAAGAATTCACTTTGATGCTGCTGTAGCGGGGGAGGAGATGGAAGAGATCCAAAAGAATCTCCTCCCAGAGGGATCTCCTCCTAAGCTGGAGTGGCAGCATAAATTGTACGGGGGCATTGCGTGGACCAGCTGAGACGGGGAAAGAAAAGCCTCTCAGTTGAAAGGACTTTCCTTTCCCCTCTCAGCTCATCCGCGTACCACCACCAGCAGGTGATGCACACGCAGCCCTAGCTGTCCAGCACATGCAGCGCCCCAGCTGTCTGTCCCAGCTAGGAAGGAGACCCCTTCGAGAGGAGACCCCTCCAGGTCTCTTCTGTTTCTTTCCCGCTACACTGCATTTAAACGAAAACCTATTTCTATTTCTAACTTAGAAAAACAAGGGTGCATCTTATAATTGATGGGATCTTATAATTGATGTAATATGGTAAGTCTTATTTTCAGGGAAATACAGTACTAAATGTATCTGTTTGTCTGTTGATCTTAACTGGGGCTTATTTTTGGGGTAAGGCTTATATTATGAGCATCCTGAAAAATCATGCTAGGGCTTATGTTCAAGAAAACAGGGTAGCTCCAGGAGCATCACAAGGACTGATGGTTTTGGAGTAGATTCAGGCATCCAATAATTACTTTGCTCGTTTGAATGTCCTCTCCATTTGACATTCTGTTGTTTGCCAAAGTGCCTTGTGTAAATATTGTTTCAAAATACTTTCCCCCGCCCCCCCCCCCAAGACTGTGGAGGATCTCTTATGCCGCAATCCTCCCCTTCTCTTGAATTACAGGAAGCAAAGCCTCTGTAAACAGACTGCCCTATGCCTGTGTCAGCATTCCTGACAGCTCTGTACACTATTTGTATTTCTGTCACTTGATCACTCTTTCTACACTAAGGCTCTTGTACATTGTGCTGCAAAGCTCTGGGCCACTCATTAAAAAATAGCAACAAATTACAGGTTCCTGTAGGTCTTTGTTGTCATCTGGGGGTCAGCAGGAATTTTGCAGCCCAGATGTGCTAGAGCCCACCACTCCATGCAAATCTCAGAGCTCACCTCCTTTACAGTCTCCAATAGCCCATTTTGCACTCAGCCAATGATTGATTGGAAAAGGTTCCTGAACTTGCAGACTGTCACTCTGTGAAAATATTTATCCAGTGTGTAGCTTCTGTGTAAAAGACAAATTCCATATTGGGTAACAATTAGAAAGTTTGGCAGATGGCAGACCTGGTCTGAAGCTCAGTAGTGTCAGGCTTAGCAGTTGAAATAGGGAATGGAGAATTCAAGAACTTGTCTGAATTGAGAAACTAAAAAAACAACAACTCCACCCTTAGATGATAATGACAAATTGTTCTTATAGTCATTCAATAGCAAGCTTGGATGAAAAGACAACATTAATCATTTTGAAAAAGAGTCGATGCATTTGTCTGTTTATTTGTGTCAAAAGCATCACAATTAAAATAAAGCATATTATGCAGCATAAAATTTAAAATATGAAATACAAGATTAAAATGTGTGCAAGTTTATTCAGTATGTATCTTGTTTTTTCCCATTTGCACAGAATATCCAAAGCAGTTTATAGCAGTAAAAAGAATGCAAACTGCAAAAATGCTAAATTTTAGAAGCATAAAATTAAAAGTGATGGCAGTGTAATGCCTACTATACAAATCAATGAGGGAAGCCAACTTGTCATGGCAAGCTGCATATAGTTCCGTTCGTTGCATTTCCAAAAAGATATTACAAAAATGGGGAAAAAAACTGTAGAAAAAGATGATCAAAATGATAAAAGGAACTAGAACAGTACCTTAGGGCAGGCAATTGCAAGGTTTACGCTTTTAGCTCAGGAAAAATGATAGGCCAGGAAAGAAATATAATAAGCTTTTTTAAAATAATGCAGAGCATGGAGAAAGTGTCTTGAGAAATATTTCCTTCCTACTGTCATTAAAATAGTTGGGGAAAATTCTCCCACTGAAGATGTTTAGTGGGGGAAAATTCTGATAGAGAAGAGGCAAGCTTTTGTATTGGAGTCAGGTGATTATGGACATTGCTTCCATAGATGTAAATGGCTGTTGTTAGGGTTATATGAGTTATGGTCCCTTTAAGCAACTAACTGGTTGGTTTACAAAATGGCTGACTAGCTGAGTCATGCTAATTGCTTAGAACCAGGATGCTTATTATAAAAGCAGGAGACTTGAGAGCACTCTCTCTCCTTCGATATTCTACGACTCTGCTTTGCTTCTGTATTTGATCCTGTGTGTTGCTGCTGAAGATTGCTGACCAACTTTGTTGGTGAAATTGCTGGTGAAGACTACTTGCTAACTTGGTTAGTAAAAGAACTGCTTGCCTGTGTATGAAACTGGACTGTTGACTTAGAAGACTGTGTTTAACTTTCTGTTTATAAAGACTTTTATACCTACTGTACTCTGTGCCTGAGTGACACTGGTTTCCATTGTTACTTCCTAGCCCACAACATTTTTCGCTGCACGCACCATCTGCTTGTTCCTAATATTGGTTCTAAGCTGTGTATTATAGATATTCATTGTGTATAAGATTAGCAATGATTATTAGCAATAATTATTGGCAATGATTGCTCCAATTTAGCCTCCAAACATCAGTGGAAGACACATCTCTGATTAGGAGACATCTATTATCTTCATCTTCAACTTACGGGTTTTCCAAAGTTGTTTGAGTAGCTACAGTAAAAACAGAGTCAGATCCAACCTAACTTTTTGTGTAATGATTAGATGAATAATTGTATTTAAGATTTTTGGAGGAGTAAATCCACATTTCATACAATTTGACGCAATCTTTGACTTTTCAGTATCTACTTTCATTTGTTGGGAAAGCTGATTTAGCTATTTGCCCTGTAAGCAACAAAAAGAGCAAATAGGTTGAGCAATCTCTCACTCGTATCTTAGAGCCTCAGAAATTAGATCATTCTGAACTCTTTCAACACTACGTTTGCATATACTTATTTATAACTTGGCATGAATTCTACTTTCCCAGAAAATAAGGCAGCGATCTTAGTCAACTTTGTATCAGAAGTTACCAGATTGAGGAAAGCTGCAGAAACAGAATGATTCATTCCTTCTTTTCAAAAACTTCACTGGGTAGTGCACTGGTATAAATAAAGACGTCATTATTCTATATACTCCCAGGAAGTGACTTGACTTGGGAAATCGTACTGGGTACAGATGAGAAACTGATTCTAAATGAACTTATAGCTGCTCTCAGGGAGAAGCACAGAGGTTAAAAGACCTCGTGGCATGTTGCTTGATGCCCTTTACCCCACCCATAATGACTTAGAAGCATTCTACAAATCAGAGAGGTCATAGTGACTTGAAGTCAGTAAAATGTTAGTTCTTAGTCACCATAAGGTCTTTGGGGCTAATATTAATGCTGCCACTTGTGTCCTGCACAATAACTAGCAGCTTTGTAGAGAAACTTGGAGAAATCCTTTTCTGAGATCCTTTTATAGATGATCATCTTTATAGATGATCATCATTTCCTTTAAAAATACAAGCTTTAGGATAAGAAGTAGAAGTAAAGCTACCTGAGGATTAGAAGACTGGTCTACAGTATCACCAGAGCCTAAAATCACTAAACAACCCTTCCTGGCCTATCCTTGTTTCTAAATATAAAAATATATGGTATCTTTATATGCCATATAAGTATAATAGACATTTTAAAAAGGTTATTAACAATGTACTCTAACTATTTGCTTTCACTCTTGTTTGCCAAATGAATTCCTACAGCATTAATTGTGGTTGTTTCCAACACAGTCCAACACATATTAAGAGAATTTCAAGTATCTGATTTACAGAAGACATTATCCACATTTTTATATCTACTTCTGTATTTAATCCAACTATTTCAGTTATTGATCAATATCAAGATATCTTTCTTCCATTCTTCCATTTTTTTATAAGAATCCCACAAATGAATTTTTATGCAGCTTCTTGGGATTTTCACCCCCCCCCCTGAAGTCCATATAGCAGCTGAAAAGAGGAAGGAGAAAAGTGAGAGAAAATCCTTGATAAGTCAAACAGGACCATGTTGGATCATCTATCAAGATGATTATTAAAAGAAGTATTTTGCCATTCCATCCATTCTGTACCTGCACCATTTAAATTTATTGGTTTACAAACCCCAGTTTCCCAAGACAGCCTGGTACTTTCTGGCCATTGTATTTCTATTTTCCCATGGTTGAGGTAACACCCAAAACAACCACAATATAAAATTTCTTTTTCTTTTTCTTTTCTTCCTCAGCTGCAGCCCATACATGAATTATTGTCTAGGACAAGCCTTGGTAATATGGAAACCAAGAAGAGAAATTTGAAAAGGGCTTTAGATCAGTATTTAATGGAATTCAATACCTGCCGTTGTGGTCCATGTAAGAACAATGGTGAACCAATCCTGGTGGGAGCCACCTGTGTTTGTGAGTGCAAGCAAGGCTACCTAGGTCCAGATTGTGGAGAGACGAAGAGGGAAGGTAAGACTTCTTAGAAAATATTGTTAAATGAGATCTCATGAGATCAGTGGACTGTAAACAACATTTACCTTCAACACCTTGGATCACCTTGTATACCAAGCTACCAAAGGAGCTTTACCCAGGAATCAGACTGGCATTTCAAGGCAGTGTGAAGGGTTAACTAAAGATGTTGTAGAGGTAGCCTAGTGCAGTGGCATAAATCATATCATAGACTTCAAGGGCAAAGCCAAGGAAAGCTCCCAATAAATATTAATGGGGATGTCCAAGGCTTGCAGCTTAACCCTATGCAGATTTAAGTGTAGTTAAATTGATTTATTTTAGTGGATCTGTGTAACAATTCCATATGGCATTGTGTCAGGTCTGGTCAGTCACTCTCCAAATAATTCTTTGATAGAACTATGGAATCTCTCTCTCTCTCTCCCTCTCTTCCTCCCTCCCCCTTCTTTCTCTCTCTCTCCCTCACACATAGTACTATCAAAGACCTATTATATAGATATATAGCAGAAATTGATGTTCCCCTCTTGTCAGTAATTTGCTCTAGATTCCTTCAATCTAGAAAGGAAACAGGGAAGATATCTTTCTGCTACGAATCTAATGCATACACTTATATTGGTTGTGCAAAAATCAGCAAGTATTTTGGAACTTGTAGGATAGTATTTACATTCAGCTACAGTCTAGATTAGCTGGTTTCCAGAGATTTTAGCTGGTGTGGTATAGTGCTTCAGGCATTGGATTAAAAGTAGGAATACCTGGGTTGTAGTCCATCTGCAGACATTGAGGGTTACTGTGACTTTAAGCCAGGCTCAGTTCAACTTACATCCCAGGTTTTTTGGTCTGAGGGAAAATTAGAATATAGGGTAGCCAACAGATGGTATGTGAATCAAACAAATAATCCACAAGAAAATCCTCCACAGAAAACAATGCAGGAGATAGCACTCTAGAACACCTGCCCCGTTAAAAGGCTTGGCTACATAACAATGTTTTTTTTAACATCTAAAGCAGGATTTGTTAGCCTCAGTCACTTTAAGACGTGTAGACTTCAACTTCCAGAATTCCCCAGCCAGTAGGATGGGAATTGAAGATCACACGCCTTAAAGTTGCTGAGATTGAGAAACACTGTTCTAAAGAAAAAGAATGCCAATGCTGCTGTTACTGCTGTTGTCTTTGAGTTCCTTTTGGATCATGTTGATGTAGTCCTCATGAAGGTGTCACTCCAATGAGTACAGGTAGAAATGGAGATTAACAGGCGGGACTTACAGAGAACTCTTAAAGCAGCCTATTTTTCTCCATCAAGCTGAAACTTCAAAGAACTTTAGGGATCTTTTTTGGGTGAGGAGCTGACAGACAAAAGAGAAATATTCTATACCTTTTTATGACTGTGAATATTGCAGGCAGTACACAATGTGCCACAGTCCCAGGGTTTCCCTTCTGGCTGCTTCTCTGTAACACACAATACAGTGAAATAGAAAGAGAATTATATTTTTTAGTGTGCATTGAATTTTCCCAGCTTCCATTCATTTTACAGGCTGTTCCTTTCCTGAGAAGGAACACGAGGAACATACTCGCTGCTTAGCAGGATAAGGCTGTCTTGGGTTCTAGGCTTGATGGAATATGTGTGTGTGATGTTTCAAGTTCTAGAAACAGGATTCTGATCTTTTCCTCATTGATGGAGACCTATAGCGAGAGGAGTTACCATCCTCAGTTCCTTATATCCTGCTAATGAACTCCCAGAGGAAGATGGCTACCAGATTAGGAGAAAGATGGCTACCAGATTAGGAGAAAGATCGTCTGGTACAATGGACTCTCCCTATAGACTTATCCAACCATGAAATTTAATGTGGAGAAAAACAAGGTTTTACGCCTAGAAGGAAAAACCAAAATACAAGTACAGACTAGGTGAAACCTGGCTAAAAACCAGTAATTGTGAGAGGGGCCTTGGAGTTCTGGTGGATGATTACTTAAACATGAGCCAGAAGTGTGCGGCAGCAGCCAAATAAAAGCTAATAAAACCATTAGTTGTATAAACAGAGGCATAGAATCAAAATCACATGAAGTATTAATGAATACATTCTTAGCAAGATCACACCTGAAATACTGCATCCAGTTTTGGTCACCACAAAAAAAAGTGGAAAAAGTGAAAAGAAGAGCTACTAAGACGATTAAATGCCTGGAAAGTAAAACATGAAGAATGGTTGCAGGATTTGGAGATGACCAATCTAGAGAAAAGGATAACTAGGACTGATATGATAGCAGGATGCCAGTATTTGACTGGCTGCCACAAGAAAGAGTGAGTCAACTTATTTTCCAAAGCATCAGAAGTAAGACAAGAAACAATGGATGGAAACGAGGAGAAAAGCAACCTGTAATTAAGGAGAAACTTCCTAACAGTGAGGACACTTAACAAGTGGAACAGTTTATGTTCATAAGTTGCAGGTGCTTCATCATTGGAGGTTCTTAAGAAGAGACTGAACAGACATCTGTCTGAAATGGTATAGGGCAGTGATGGCTAACCTTCTAGACACCTAGTGCCTGGATGAGTCACGGCTAATAAGTCACAGCTCATGATGTCATCGCCGTGTGCTGCTACTCCTTTCTGAGCATGCTCAGCTCTGGGGCGATACTGGGACAGCTTGGCTCGCATGCTAGCAGAGAGGACTCTGTGTGCCCATTGTGGCACGTGTGCCATAGATTCGCCATCACTGGTATAGAGTCTCCTGCTTGAATATGAGGTTGAACTCAAAGACCTTCAAGGTCCCTTCCAGTTCTATTCTGGTAGATATCAAAAGACTGTTGGTCTTGATTACCATACAATAACATTAGTTCCTTTCTGGAATAAGTTTCTTTTAGATAAAGGATGATCCAACTTTTCATAACTTAGTAAGCAGGAGCTCCAGCACTTCCAGAAATGTACAAATGTTGCAATGGTCAATAATACTGTTGGTATTCTTACCTATGTAATAATTGCCAGAAATGTCCAGTATCGTCCATAAAGTGGATTTGATTTCTTTGCTTTATTCTAAATGTTTAACAAAGATTTATACTATAAATCTATAGTACGCACTATATCAGAAAATTGCTAATCATGGTGTCCTGTGTTACAGGTTATGCAGCCCAGGGTAGCTGGAGTTGCTGGACTCCTTGGGCATCTTGTCGAAGTGGATCTAGAAGCCGCACAAGACAATGTACAAATCCACCTCCTGAAAATGGTGGAGCAACATGTCCAGGCAGGAATATTCAGAGAGAGGCGTGTTAATAACTACTAATTCTATGAGTGGATTCATGGGTTGTGCTACCAGACAAGAAACTGTTGGGAGCTCAGATGCAAATCGAGTCAAAACAAATGGGCCATAAATACTTACTTACCTTTAGGACAGTGGAAATTCCCAGTAGCAAGCATATATAGAAAAAGAAATGTAAATGTTTTGTACACTTTGTACACAAGAATTGTAACTATAGTAATTATTTTTGTTGAATGCAGAAGTCCATCCTAAGGAAGATATTTTTGCTCTGCACAAAATTTAAAGCAAAATGCTTGCCATATTGCTGGTGCTGTAATATTACTGACTAACCTGTTAGGACCGTTCAGAGAAGCCCTCTTCTTGTGGATACCGACTATATGATACAAAATTAAATGTGCTTCCTTCCCAGAATTGTTTATTTTACCATCATGGCAACAAAAATATTTTTCCTGCCTACTGGACAAATTTGTTCCCAAAGTAAGATGTACCAATCGGGTCCAAAATTATGAAGATTCTTCTTCTCATCATCATATGATATTTTTCGGACGCTCACTACTGCAGCTACAATCCAACAGCTGATCGTTTACAATGCAGCCTTTTTTCTTCAGATAAAGCAATTTCTAAAACAAAGCAGTCCTTTTGGTATAACTAAAATGATAAATTGCCTCTGGAGATAAATCCTCTATATATTCTGTTCCTTAGGTAGTCTTAGCTTTTTAAGCAACAGCAATAGTAATAATACTTTGGTGTAACACTTTTCAAACTTCAGGAGTTGTAAAAGCCACACCTGTGGGTGTAAATTCAAGCCACTGTTACAACTGTCAAATCAAAGCAGAAATATTAATTCAGAGATCCAGCTCTGAAATAATAGAAGAAGCTAGGTATTTCTTTAACCATAGTAGATCTACCCAAATTGTTACAAATTAAAACAAATAAAAGCATTTTGGAAAACAGTTTGAACTAACTGCCTTTCACTTGGAACATCCAATAGCAAAATATATTCTATTTAATATGTTTAATAGACAGAATAAGAATAACACTTCTGGGAACAATTTATGCTCAGCGGGTGGGGTGTGTGAAATCTCATGGTGACTTCTGTAGGGTAAAACAAATGTTGCTCTTTGTGAGACTGGCTCCTAGGCTGGAAAAGAAGCCATTATTCTAGTAATCTATAGATTACTCCAGAGCTCCCCGATCCTCCTTGGTCCTGACTGGGGAACTTGCCCAGCACTGGGAGGCCAACGGGGAAGCGGACAGGGAGGGGGAGGAGGAGGCACTGTCACCAGACTCTTCTCATTTCTTCCTCCTCTACCCCAGTTGTGAAGGAGCCAGCGCCGCCGGCACACCCGGCGTGCAATACCAGAGCTTTTGGCGTGCTGATTGGCTTCCCCCACCTCCCCAAGCCAGAGCCTCCAGCGGCCAGCCCCTGTAGTCATTCGATTGGCTTCCCTCACCTCCCCAAGTCGGAGTCTCCAGCCGCCAGATTGTGGAGCTGCTTTATCAGCTTCCCCCACCTCCCCAAGCCACAGCTGCCAGCTATTGGAGAGAGCGACCCAATCGATTTCCCATACCCTCCTCAAGCTGGAGACCACAGCCGCTAGATTGCGAAACTGCCTGATCGGCTTCCCCCTGTCTGTATCTCCCTCCTCTCTCTCATTTCCTCTCTTCCTCTCTCATTCTCTCTCATTCTCTCTCTCTCTTCCTTTCTCTATCTCTCTCTCATTCTCTCTCTCTCAAGCAGGAAGAGATATCACACTAAAATTTGTAAAACTTAAATTAGCTTCAATTACTTTCTGATAATTAAACTAACTTTAACAATTTTGCTACAATTAAACAGATTTTGTTATGATTAAATAAGCTTTTTAAATTTTGTTATATTAAATAGGTACCTTTTATATTAATAAAATAGAAGCTCTCTGATTATTATTTTACAAATGTATATACCTTTTTAAAAAAATTCATATTAGTGGGCCTCAGGATTTCAAATTATGAATTTGATGGTCCCGAGGTCAAAAGTTTTTCTATTTTCTTACCCAACATTCAATTTTCTTGCTAATCCCCATAGCGGAGCACGAGGACCAACAGCTAGTTCACTAATAAATGTGTATATTGGTACTGTCATCAGCAGAAAACCTATAAGAGTGATGAAGTTCGGTTATATTGATCTGTCCACATTTGCTATGTTGTTGTGTTTTTCCATTACACTTCAGGAAGCCAGTTGAGACGTCCGTGGACTTATTAAAACAAAATTTAAACAAACATCAGCTGTTGGGGAAAAAAGGTTTTAGATAAGGAGTCAAAATAAAGCTAAAGATTGTGCACAAATGCAAATCCCCTAGCTACATATTCTTTATATCATATAAATTGAGTGACAGTGTTAGATTTTTGTTAGTAGCTAGAAATTCCCAGATAGATTTAAAGAGAACATGGGAAGTAGAAGACCCAATTACTGTTACATAGAGCAGTCGTCACCGACTTGTGGGCCCTTGCCCACTGCTGAGTCACCAGAAGATCTAGGTGGGCTGCAAGGGCCGGTAGGAGTGCCAGGTGTTCAGCCAGCGCGGCACCCGAAGATCGACCAGTGCGGTGTCCAGGTGCCCAGAGATCAATCTGCAGGCCGCCTGGAGATTAGTCCATGGGGCGCCTGGAGGCCTATATTTCAGCTCACAGGCTGATCTCCCAGCCTCCATACGCCCCGTGGATTGATCTCTGGACACCCGCAGGCTGAATTATAGGCTTCCAGGCACCTCACAGGCCGATCTCCAGGCCTCTGGGCACCCCGCAGATCGATCTCTGGGCACCCGCAGGCCAAACTATAGGCTTTCGGGAGCCTCTTTGGCCGATCTCCAGACCTCCCGGGACCCCGCAGATCT
>JANHFO010001711.1:11043-22154 GCA_032468095.1 Pareas carinatus
CGATTCTCACTGGCTCAAGGTTGACTCAGCCTTCCATTCTTCCGAGGTCGGTAAAATGAGGACCCAGATTGTTGGGGTCAATATGCTGACTGTGTAAACAGCTTAGAGAGTGCTGTAAAGCACTATTAGGTGGTATATAAGTCTAAAAAATAAATAAATAATAAATACATCTAAAGATGGGGAACTCATTCCCTTTTCTTTATCAGTTAGATAAAATGTGAAATGGTGATCTTGCTGTGAACTTGAGGAGTTTCCTTTGCACCTTAACAAGATCATTTGACATTCTTAACCTGACTTCCTTAACAGGATCTTTCTTCCTCATTGTGACAATGCATGCATGTAATAGTGTGTGTGTGTGTGTGTGTGGTGGGGGAGAGAGATATCAGTTACATGTGTGAGAATGAGTCTGGGGAAACAGATGTGCGTATCTGATGGTTTGTGCAAATAATGGTCCCATGAAAGCTATGGGTGTGTTAAGAGACAGCAAGTCATTTGTTCTCAGCCCATCTCCAATTCCAGTGTGAATACTGATTTGTATCAGTACTTTATGAAAAGGTATACAAAGTAATGTATGTGAAGTGCTTTGATCCCTCATAAGTATTCTACAATAGAAAATATAAATTATTGCTGTCAGGCATGAAGAACCAGATCCACATATGAAGAGTTCAATTAGCTGTTTTATTCCTTCAGCCTATATACAGGAATCTTCTCGGACTGACAGTTTGCACCTGGGTAAGAGTAGATAAAGTTCAGTAGTATTCAAGTGAGGTCAGACTTCACCCTCCTGTGTGCCCATGTAGGGATTCCAGACTAATTCCCTGTTTGACTCCTCTCCCTGGCTCCCACAATTATGATGAAAATAAATACCAGAAGCTAATTTCATATTAATTCATTATATTTACATCTCACTTTCCTTCCAAGGAGCTTGGAGTAAGTTACTGTATGGTCCAAACCCAAGAATGACATGCAGTGATTCTTCCAAGTTGAATTTTTTATTGTTTCACATCTATAGAAAAAACCTTGCCAGACTGAGAATTCTATTACCCGCATCTACAATATACTCTGTGAATTGTAAGGGAGGGGCTGTCTCCACTCTCTCTCACACGTGATATCAAGACTGAGTTTTCTCTTACTCCTCTGGAATGTATCCCCTCTCTTCTGGGAATCCAGCTTCTTATTACATTCCACCTTACAAAGGTTTCCCGCTCCACTGTTATCTTGATTGAGATGGTATAACTTGAGCAGAGAGATAAGGCCTCATACATAGTCAATTAATGAGAGAGTCGTGTATTGAACCTCGATTTTTCTTAATCAAGTCTGACACTCAGCTGCTCAACATCATAGCCTGATGCAGAAGCTTTTCATGAGCTTACTGTGTAGGAAGAAACAACATCTTTGAATACCTCAGGTTAGAAGATTTTACTCATAAAGATCCTGTCTCACTAAATCTCTGTAAGAGTAAAAAATTTGTAGGATGCATGAGCTCCATAGCAACCACTGTCCTCCCTGAGTCCCTCAAAATGGATGGTACTAAACATTAGAGTTTTGGGTAGGATTGATGGCTTTCAAAGTTAAGTTATCAACTCTTCAAAAAAAACCTTTGACTGTTAACCTCATTAAAACCCTCCTCAAATGGGGAAAAGGATTAAAAATATCATTCCTACCACTCTACAAATGTACAAGTCAGGCAAGGGCAGAAAGTATAATGGGTATCCATGGAAAAAGTGATGAAATTTGTGTTTATATGTTGTGATGTAAATTTCACCTTTTACCTTCTTGGGACTGAGATCACAACCCAAGAATGAGGGATAGCTTATCTTTGTGATGTCACAAGATACATTTTGCCATTTTGGCACCATTGTGGTTAGAAATGACACCTTACCTCATATGTGTAAGGGACGCAGAAAAGGTTTGTCCACTTGGGAGCCCCAGATGTGTTGGAATTATAACACTCAGAATTCCCACCAGAATCACTAATGACCATGTTGACTGAGAATTCTGAGAGTTTGAAGCCAAATATATATTGGGGGTAACAGCTTGGCAAGTCTGTCTTATGCCAATGTGCAAGTTGGCATTTGACTATTCAACAGATTTCACATTTCCCCAAATGTTGCAGCACATTTCTTGGCAATTTAAACATGTATTTTTGAACTGATGGGTAAAATATGCATTTAATTATGCACCAAAATTGTAGACTATGAATAATATGTAATTGGAGCGAGCGTTATTTTTTAAAAATTGCAAACCGATGCAGAAATAGTGCATAATAGAATTAAGGTAAGAACATGCAATAGTGACATGGAAAAGACATAAGCAAATACCTTCATCTCTATTTATACAGACTAGATAAGACATGGAGTTACCCTGTGCATTGATTTTATGCAGTTACCGAACTAGTTCTCTTTGGCAATACAGCTTCATCTAGGAGCCAAATAGATGGAATTGGATTCCATTTTCTGTGTTTGTATAGCACATTGAGCAATGAATTAACCGAACTAGGTTTGCATAATACACTATGCCATAAAATTCTGGTCAGAATTAGCACTAATCAATCTCAGTATGCCAAAGCTGCTGTCTCTTTAGTTAACCTGGTTAAGTATGTTGTGTGAAGACAGCCTATGGATTGCATGGAAAACACAAAATGGCAATACTTTTTTTCCATGTATGCTTGGAGTTAGTAGCACCTAGAAAACTTGGCTGACATTGAAAATGATAATCAGACTGAGACCTAATTAATACTTGAGTGGGGGAACCACCAGAAAAATCACAGTCCTAAAGATTGGAGTTCCATATTCTGTAGTCAAAAAATCATAATGAAACCCAAGTAGGAATCATGAATGAAGATAAAGGTGAAATGGGGAAAAATTTACTGGCAGGGGAATTCTGGAAGTTGAAGTCAAAACATTTTAAACTTGCCAACACTGTTCTAAGCAATGATTTAATTTCTAAGCACAGATATAGAGATAAGATCTAGAATAGGGGAAAGAAGTAAAAAAAAGATGTTTAAATTTTTTTGTTTTAGATTCAAACAATTTAAAGTAAATTCAATGCTCCATCAATTTATAATATTGCATAAGCCATACTTTTTCAATAAAACTCAACATGTTAAACATGATTAATAACTAAATTAAATGTAATGCATTTGAAAAAGAATGAAGTGACATTATGTCTGTAAAGACCATTGAGAATTAAGTATTACCTGTACTTTAATTCCTCACCCAATATTTTTTCATTGCTTCCAAATTCTCTGAATTATACATCTTTAGTGAGATGCTGTATTGTACTTAATACTAGCAATAGAGAAAAAAGGGGAACTCTCAGTGATTTTTCCTGTATCAGAACAGCAATTCATATAATGTAACTAAATATATTATTTCTTACAATATCTGTAATAAGAGGGAAAGGCAGCAGATTTTTGCTTGTTTTGCTAAAATTTAATTACTAAAGTTCAGGCCAGGCTGAGAAAGGGTAGTGACATTTTCTTACTTGTCTTTCTACATAAACATGGAACGTGATGGATATTCTGTCAAATGTCAAGAGATATAGCTTCAAAGAAAAAACTTACAGCTCTCCACTGAATCACTAGTAGAAGCCCATGTAGAAAAATACAAAATTAAATCTGTTTTTGTGGGCAAGACAAGCCACAATGCTAAAAATGATATCTCACCTAGTTGTTGTCAACCTCCAAGGTTCCCCAAGTACTACAAAACTGGATTTTTTTTTAAAAAAAACTAAATTTATCAAGAAAAGATAATGCAAGAATTTTAAGCTCTTCTCCACTGTAGCAAACCTCAGTTATCATTGTCAATTGGTGTTTTTAGCAATTATCCTACACGAGAAGATGTTAGCAGTATTTTTATTATTGATTCCAAGCTGCTGACTCTTAGTTTTTAAATGCTAACTTCATGCTATATACATAGAGTTAAATATTTACCATTTTAAATGATTCTTGCATTATGTTTTTTTCCTTATCTTTTGAATGGGGCTAGATAGGAACTCAATAAATGGATACACATTTTAGGACATTTATAGTGCAGTGTCCTCCAGGTATATAAATTTCAAATCCCAGAACTCCCCATTTTTCAGAATTCTGTAAAATGAAATTCAATTCTGGAGAAGGTTCAAGTGCTTTATTATCTTTATTATCAGAAATCACAGGTTGTGTATCCTATTCGTTAAATTGGATTGAAGAAGAGCTGCTGTTTTAGAATACGCAGAGCTTGGGAATTTAAGATGATAAACCTTTGTTTGAGATTATTTACTCTCCATCCTAACCAAGGAACTCACGGTACTAACTGAAATTCAAACTGAAACGGTGTAGGATGAAGTTGAACATTATTGTTGAAAATCTCACCTTTGGTGAGAAACAAAGGAGAGTCCTAAAGCATCCTCAACTGAACACAGATCACCAGAGTAAGAAACTATGAGTCACGTAGTCCTTTTTGACCAAAGACAAAGAACCAAGGGTTTTGCCCCAGTCTATCTGTTACGCTACTTATCTGCTTTAATGCAGTTAAAGACCCATAAGCCTTTTGGCAATTTCATCTTCATTTTCCAGGGTCAGTCTAATCTGTTTCATCTATATTACCTTGTCTCAAGTCATTATTTGAAATTTGAAATTTTGATTTTGGTATTTGGCATTTATTTTTATAACATCATAGCATTATGCAGCTGGAACAGCCCATTTAAACTGAGGCCAAAATCCTCATTCAATGCAGAATTTAAATTAAGGCATTCTATAAACATGGCTTTTTACCTTTCACTGGAACCCTTCAAAGGAGCCCACCATATCTGTGGGCAATTGCTTCTAATATAACCTTGATCTATCTATCTATCTGTCTGTCTACCTGTCTGTCTGTCTGTCCGTCTGTCCGTCCACCCACCCACCTACCTACCTACAGTACCTACCTACACACCATCTCTATCATCCATCCATCCTCCCACATTTATTGTTTTTACAAATAACTCTAGACAGCAAACTTATCCAAAACAACTTCCTCCTATTTTTCCCACAACAGCAACTCTGTGAGGTTGGCGGAGCGGAGAGAGAATGACTGGCGCAAAGTCACTAAGCTGGCTTTCATGGTTAAGGCAGGACTTGAATTCACAGCCTCCTGCTTTCTAGCCTGGTACTTTAACCTCTAGACCAAACTGGCTCTTAGGTTTCGGAGTTTTTGTTCTAACATTCCACTAGAATTTCCTTTCTATCACTTAAGAATTATAACTATTTTTCAAGTCTTGCATTCTAGAAGGTGAGAGAACATGCCTTGACCTTTTATATGATATCTTTCAGTATCATATCCCTCATTCAGCTTTCTCTTCTTAAAGCTGAACATATTTAGTAGGGCTGAATAAGTAGCAATCTAGACTTGAAGAGGAAAGAATGACTCACAGCAAACGTGGGTGTGCATATCATACCTGTTGGCACTTCTTAAATCCAATGCTTCTGTAAGGAATTGTTGAATTTGTAATATGAGCGCTCCTCTTCAAATCTGGCACATTGCATGGCTGTCATAGCCAGTTCCTTCAATCTTTATTTATAGAACTTAGTTTCTAGTTCCATGATAATCTTCATGGTCCTTTTTGAAAGTGTGGTGCTTAAAATTGGATGGTATACTTAAGGCAGGTCCTGATCAATGATGGTGTGAAACACACAGCTCCATAAATCACACTGGCTTTAACTCCTTTATGGTTCCTCTAGTATTTGCAGTCCAACTCTGATGTTTAATCCATGTTTTATGGACTAGAACAATCTCAGTCTCTTTGCTTTGTGCGCCGTTTTATGCTGTGAGATAGGTGCCTTGGTGTATTCAAAGTTTCTTGCCCCACTTAATATTTCACATTAAAATAATTTAAAAAACAGTAGGAAAAATTCAATCATATTTAGTTCAAAAAAACCAAGTCTTAAATAAGTGCTGTACTCGTTCTTAGAAAATGTGGGACAGCTCATTGTAATGTTTTGACAATGTGCATACTTGCAAAGAGAAAAAAAAGGCAAAGGAACCCAGGACTACTAAGCCATTCTAGGGAAACTGGCAGTATTCTCCAGCAGACATTTTAAGAGGATATATTTTCAGCATTCCCAGTGTGACCAGCAGCCACACTGAGCTGGGAACTCATGATGCTGTGACATCTGCAACATGCAGTTTAAGGACTATGATGGTCACTGGTAGGACAGCCAGGCAGAAAGCTAGCAAAGCACATCCATGAACAGTTAAATAGAAATTCCTTAATTTCACAGCACGTGGACAAACTCAACCATAGTTTCAACTGGGAAACTGTGAGCACCCTAGATCAAGCTAAATTCAAAAACCCTAGGGAATTCATGGAAGCTTGACATTCAGTAAAATTAGCCATCCATAGACATATAGAAATAAACTATATTTATACACCATTCAAAAGAGATAATAAAAAAGCTAGGAAGGAAACAAAAAGTCTAGAAGATATGCATCCCAGTAGTCTATGCCCAGATAATCAGGGATTAACATCAGGCAAACAAACAAACAAAACAAAACCCTAACCAAGTAACTACCAAGGAGACAACCACGCCATCACCAGCACTGGTAGGGAAGCCACAAAGATTCTTTTCCAAAAGGCAACTGGACTTGGCTTTTTTCCTTAAAAATGTTTCGCCTCTCATCCAAGAAGCTTGTTGCGTTCTCTGGAGCGGAACACATTTCTTGGATGAGAAGTGAAACGGTTTTAAAGGGGAAAAAAGTCTAGTTGCATTTTGGAAAAGCACCTTTGGGACCAGCATAACTTGGATAATTGAGAATCTATATCGACTGGCAGGGAAGCTGCTGTATATAAACAGAGAACAAAACCTACATTCGCTTAAACTGATGATGCTCTCTAGTTGGGCAATAAAACACCCACAAGCAAACAACCAAACTCAGAGAGGACTAAGGAGTCCACACAGAGACATCTCCTTGCTTCATGTCCTGACACAGTCCTTCATCATTGCCTTCATCATGATAATTGAGTCAGATAGAGTGTTCCTTACCTGAACTACAGAGTTAGCAAATGGATATAAAACATGGTTAGATAAAAGGTCATAGAGTCCCATACGCAAAGAGCTAACTGAAATATAAAGCATCTGTGATACTGTAGACACTGCTGGCACTTTCTCTCATCCCAGACATTGATGAAGATTTCACAGGAACTTTATATCAAGGTATAGAACAGGAAATAAGCACTGCTTCCAGCTGAATTAAGTGCACTCTCCAAGCTCAATTAAATGAGTTCTACTTCAACTTGTGAATAATATTTCCAAGCCAATCAAAAGTTTATGGAGGTAATAAGTTTCATATATGTGACAGCAAGATTAAAAAAATATATTCTGTGTAATTGCTGCCTGTCAGTTAAAGCCTAGTTCTACCTAGCTAGATGTCACTCAAGATGCAGCCCAATTCTATTGTGAGTTCAGTTTTTCTGCCTAGGATAAGCATAAATCTCCCATTCTGAGTGTGAAATCAAGGTCTCAAAACCTCTGCTCCCTTGTAGCTCACAGTAAGTACTGTCATTGCTTATTTTCTGGTCTAGTGACTCCAGTTGAAACAGAGCACAAGTCCAGATATGCACTTAGCTAGCTTTCTTTTCTTCCCTTGAGGTCCCTCTTGGTCTCATGCATGTCTCCATATTGTCTTTGAATAATCAAGACCAAGAACAGTCAAGATCACAGGAGCGAACATGTCTTAAATTCTCCATTCCAAATTCAACTTCTACAACTTGATTGCTCCAAAGTATCATGATGACTCAAGAATCAGCAAATGAGAACTTACAACTGTTAATGTTATATGTAAAAGAGGTGTGGTGGCAGAAGGGTATTGGCTAGAGAATATTATTATGGTATAAAATAATTTAAAATTTGGGATAACAAAATAAATGGAATTGATTAATGACTATGACTAAGCTAAATTAATAAAATAAAAATAAGTTTAATTGGTAATTAAAATTAATTGCAGATGGAGTTAAAATATTGATAAGAGAAATGAAAGTAACAGTTAAAGATTGTTGAGTAATGAAGGTAATGTGATTAGAACATTGCTGAAATGAACTAGAATTAGAAGTTGACATGGAAAAAGAGATGTATAGCCTGGAGAAAAATGGTTAAATTAAGCAAAATTAACAAAATAAGTTTAGGTAATGAAAAAAAATATTTTTTTCTAGGCCTTTTTAAAATAAATTTGGGAAATATTTTAAAGGGAAGTTATGAGACTACAAATTTAGAAATCAAGGGAAATAAGGTGAAGTAACGAAAATCAACTCAGTTAAAATGTTGATAAGATAAATGAAATTGATTTGAAAAATGCTAATGTTCAAAAATGTCAAAAGGAAATCTGTAATATATAAGGAATTTATGATATCATCAAATTAAAACTAAGGGAAAGAAGGTGGAATAATGAACGTAAATTGGATGTGCAGTTTGAAAAAAAATCATTTAAGTATTGAGCTTGAAAATTAAGAAAACATGTTTAATTAAGAAGATAAATTATCTTTAGCCCTCCCAAAACAAAATGGAAAAGTTTGAGTAAATTATAGATTCAAAGTAATAAATTTGTAAAGGAAATAGAAGTCAAATGTGGAAGGTAGTTACTCTTAGTTTCTCCAGAAATAGAAAGGAGAAAGTTCAATTAAATAGATGGTAAACTCTCCAAATGTTACAAAGAATAAAAACAAAGATATAAGAGAAATGAGATAAATATTATAGGGATTAAAATAAAAAAAACACAAGAGAGTAAAAATTGGATCGGTACCAAGATTATTGAGTAAAAAAAGAATTATTTGTTTGAAACCAGGCTGGTTGTCAGAAGAAGGAGGAGAAGTAGGAGGCAGACGAGGAGGGTAGAGGGAAGAGAAGAAACATGAAGGTAAAGATGGGTATAATCTAGAATGCAGGAGTCAGAGAGTAGAAAAGGAGGAAGAAAGATGAGAATGTAAGTATAGGAAGAAAAATGGAGAAAGGGCAAGGAAAAAGGAGATGGATGTGAAAAAATAGGGAACAAGAAGAAGGTAGGAGAAGAGAGGTTGAAAGGCAAGAGAAAGTTAGAAGGTAAGAGAATGAGTAAGACGGGATGGTGTCAGAAGATAATGGTATAGAAAGATGGAGGAAGAGAAGAGGAAGAAGAATGAGAAGGTGGCAGAAGGAAGATGAAGAGATGAGAAGGTAAGGGGAAGACTTAAGAAGGTGGAACGGAAGAGAAATAAAGTATGATTGAAGAGACATAGGAATAAGGGGAATATAGAAGGGAGTAAGGATTAGGCTTAAGTCTAATTTATAGAATTAGATTTGGAGTAGAGATAGGGAATGTTTTAGAATAAGGTTAGAAGGTTTTAGAATAAGGTTATGGAGAGAGTGTTTAGGGTTAGGAATAGAGTGTAGGGTAAATGCTAGGGTTAGGATTAGGGGCAAGATAAGGGTTAGTGATAAGGATTAAATCTAAGGGATGATAAGAAAGCCAGAGAGAAGAGGAAGGAATGATGAAAGAAAGATGGAGGGAAGAGAGAGAAAGATAGTAAAGAGGATGGGGGGAAAGATGCAATTAAAGAACTTGGAAGAAATTTGGACGCTAAACCTCCTTTTATGAATACGTTCTCTTTGAAAAGGTAAAATAAAATCATTTTTAGCTAGAGATGCAATTTGTGTAAAACCTTCTTCTCCTTTCTTTTTGAACAATTATAGTTTGGTGGACATGTTAAAATATCTTTTATGGATTTTGCCATCATATCTCCTTGTTATCTTAAAATATCCCAAACACCTGTTTATTTGCTAAATAATGAGATTCTCTCTCTTGAACACTATTGTATGTTTGTATGATGGTCTGTCTATTTGTTTGAAAAATAAAAAGGAACTCTTATTAGGAATGTTTGCTAAAAGGAATTTTAAACTTACAATACAACAATTCTAGTGCACACTCTTCTTTCAAGTGAGATCCTATATATAGGGAATTTAACATGGCAAAACTCTGGTCCATTTTTTCACACTTTTGTTGTAAAAAGGACTAGAGCTAACTTTTTCAGGAGATGGAGGCAATCTGTATTGTTTTGGCAAATGCTACTAGATTGCTTATCAGCATGAAAAATTATTCTCACAATATGCAGGTATGCATAAAGTAGTGAGGCAGGATGCCTAATAACATCTTTTAAAGTAAAACTTTATTACCATTTTTTTTCTTTTGATCATTTAATAAATGGAGGGATATGAGATGGGAGGAAGCCAAGAGGCAGTGGGAACAGACATGAACTGTTTATTTTCCCTTGAATTGACATTGCTAGTTTACCATCTATGATGTCCCATTAAATTGCAGGGTTGACATGGGAGAATTATGCAAATAATATGATGGATATTCTTGCACTAGATTCCATTTGCATGACATCATGATGCTATGCCATCATTTTGACACAATTGTGGCTTGTAATGAACAGCTGTGATAGGACTCAAAGTGTCATGTATCAGACAGCTTTCTAATCTGAAGCACACCTGGAGTCCTATTCTTGCAACAGCTGGGAAAGGAAGCCTATGAACAGGTGTGGCCGGAATAGACATTCCTAGTTGTCCTTCATCATTTAACTGCCTACACAAACCGCACCTGATTCCTCAGCTTCCTTATGTCAAGCTTTGTCTTAAAACTGAAAGTACGTTCTTTCCCAAATGTGATTCTCACAGACTTCCTTTAGCAAGCTTTATTAATAAGAAAGGAATGGGAGTTACAAGAATTCTGGCATCTGAACTACTGCCAAAATGTACCCAATATAACACATAAGGGCAAAGTCTTTTCCATTTGTTTTTTTAACTGACTTTCTGAGAACCAGAAAACTGGTAGGTCTGTTCCCTGATAATGAAGACGCCCGCACGTAGCTATTTATACAGCTGTCTCCTGAATCTTTAACAATCTGGGGTGGTTCCAGTTAAATTGGACAGTGAGAGGCCTCTTTATTTCCAAGAGTGCTTTTTTGCATAACATATACCTGCCTCAGGCATTCTGCAAACATAAATATGGTATAAACATGGGATGGAGACGGCATTGGTCGCGCTGGTGGATGATCTCTGGAGGGCCCGGGATAGGGGTTGTTCCTCTATCCTGGTCCTGTTAGACCTCTCAGCGGCTTTT
>JANHFO010001711.1:57653-68118 GCA_032468095.1 Pareas carinatus
CTTATTTATAATCCACCTTCACTCGCCCTTAATGCCACCACTCATTTTAAACAGGGTCCACTTAATCCACCAAAAATCGACAGAAAAGAAAAATCTAAAGTTTATCGCCTCCATATTCTAAATCTCCTTAAGCCTTCCTTTGTCATTTAAGTCCCTTGTGGATTCCAGTCGCCTTTTTTAATACTCTTTTTGGGAAAAGCTTATCTGTTTTCCTTTCTTAATCAGGCCAACAAAGTTTTTCTTTTGTAGAGCATAATAATAAATTATGCTTGTTCTCACCAGACCAGATGTTTTTAGTCTTTTTTGCTTCCATGATTGTTAGTTTCATAATATTCCAGGCCTCTCCCTAATGGTGCTGCTTTCGCGGATGCCTCTTTCTCCCAATGGAGAAAAGAAGTTGAGTGGATTAAGCTCTCCACACAGCCTCCCTCTTCAGCCGCTCCTCCAGAGTGACCTCGGGCACTCTTGTGCCCCTGAAATGGGGAAAAAAAGGACTTTGGCAGCCGGAGCCCCGTCAACCTCGTCCTCATCAGGAGAAACTGAAACTGGAAGTTCTCATTTCTGTTCTTCTGTTAACACAACATCAAAATCTGCCCCCTGTCCAAGGATGGTAAGAAAGCATCTTTCCCATAAATATCTTGTTCTGTGTTTTTAAAAATATCCTTTCCTGGCAGTATTGGGAAAAATTGAGCCTGGAGCTGGTAGAAGAAGATTCAAATTCCTATCCAGCAGTCTATCTCAACCTCAAACATAATACAGAATAACAGAGTTGGAAGGGACCTTGGAGGTCTTCTAGTCCAACCCCCTGCTCAGGCAGGAAACCCTATACTATTTCTGCCAATTGACAGTCCAATCTCTTCATAAAAACTTCCAGTGTTGGAGAATCCACAACTTCAGGAGGAAAGTTATTCTGCTGATCAATTGTTCTAACTGTCAGGAAATTTGTCCTTAGTTCTAGGGTGCTTCTCTCCTTGATTAGTTTCCATCCATTGCTTCTTGTCCTGCCTTCAGGGGCTTTGGACTAGAAAACCTCTAAAGTCCTTTACAATTCTTTTATTCTCTGCTCTAAAATCACTGTCCTTGTAAAACAATCATTACTTTACTACCTATCTGATGGCTGGAAAAATTGAGCACAGCTGCCTGAAGCTGCAATTTACAGTCTTAAAATATTAAACCAGAAAAAGACATGACCAGATAGATGTGTTCCAGGCCCTTGTTTTCCCATCAGATTATCATAAAATATCCAGCATCTATTAACCTATCTTCAAACAAATGCAGAATAAGAAACTGTATCTCTGCTAGGTATCACTTTTCACACTTTCCTCCTTTCTGGTTCTACATGACTATGCCCTTTCCAAAAATCCTGTTATGTAATTTTATTTTTCCTCAAAGTTCACATTTATGTGCATATTTTCTCTCGATGTATTCAATTAAACCCACCTTATAAACTGCTAAGAACAGTGTAACAAGAGGATGCATAGATGTTCTGATACTTGTTTTGGGTCTCAGATTGACAATTTGGTAAGTAGACGTCCAGGCTGGTCTATCTAGGCCAATTTACTTTTGCATATGTTGCCAGCAGCAGTTCTACAAGAGACCATACTTAATTTTCTTGATCAGAGATGCCAGCCAGACATCTTACCTTTGACCCTTTCCAAGTTCAAAACATTTGTCTGGCCAGGAAAATTGACTCACCAAGCCAAATGCACTTCATCCTAAGAGAGCCAGCCCTACAACTAGCCAGAGGGAGACACTAGATGCTGGGAAGAAGAAGGAGAAAGCCAGCCAATCAATGTGAGTTGAGACATATGACTCTAGGCAAGTCTGGTTCCTCAGAAAGATGCTACTGCTCTCCACTCAAAAATACTGAAATGAGATCCAACTGCCAATCCAATTATCTCTCCATAAAAGAGATAACGCATCACCTTGTCTCTGATAGCAGGCAGCAACATAGAATAACATCCACAATGATGCACCCAAGATTCAATAAATTGTCTGAATTCTTCTGCCTCAATAGAACTGTTGGGGAAATCAGACAAGGTAAAAATAGAGAAAACAACAGCTTTGAATCAAAAGGTTTATTTCATGAGCGATTTTGAACATGAATGCCAACACAACGAAACAACAGTACTTTCGTTAGAAACTCTTTCGAATGAGGACCAAGGAGGGTAGCTATGTCCGAGAAGGACTAGCTACTATCAGTGGTCCCAACATGATATATATACCCTTATATACCCCTTTTAACGATTTTATCAACATGATTTCCTTGTTCCAATGTGCCATCACTCAGCGCGCACATTCTAACACATATTCTCGAATCTCCGGCCATCGGCCACTTTCAGTTTCCTTTTTCTCAGGGTTCCAGACGTCCTCTGCTCAAAATAGTCACGAAACTGCTTATTTTGCAAAAAACCTATGTCTCAGAAGGCCAATTGCAAATATTTCTCAAGTCTGCAAAAGCAGCACTTTTAAAAATGCTCTTAATTAGATAGCCATTAATATCAAGGATAGACCTGCAATCAAAGTCTAGGGGTTCTTTTCTCACAGAACTGAGAAAGAATGAAAATTAACCGAAAATCCGAGGTATCAAGAGGCAGGGACAGGCGGTTCCTCTCATCTGGGGTGGCAGGTCACCCATTTGAGGCCTCTGGCAGTCAGTACAACTCCCAAATAAATGGACTGGGGGCTTTTGGAGGTGGCTGTGGGTGTTTTCTTTCTATTGTATAGATCATTGCCCCAGGCAGTCTTGCATAATCCAGAGCAGGGGTCTCCAAGCTTGGCAATTTTAAGACTTGTGGACTTCAACTCCCAGAATTCCCCAGTCAGCATGGGAATTGAAGTCCTCAGGTCTTAAAGTTCCCGAGCTTGGAGATCCCTGATGCAGAGCATTTAGGCTTTATTTTATTTTCTTTAAAACTTAAATCTTTCTTTAGACTTGAATTTTCTCTGAGCGGTTTTGATTCCAGCAGGAGGCCACCTGCCAGTTTTTGTTGCTAATCATAGAGAATCCGGCTGTACCTTCCTCAAGCAGAATTATCGTCTTTTGATAAAGCAGCATTCCCAACAAGCAAGAGTGTTGTAGACTTTGTTGTAAACCCAAAGATTCAAGGGCTTCATTCAACAGATTTGACATTAACATTTACTGTATTGATATGGTTTCCTGTATTAATCTGATACCTGGATACTGTGAGAGGGATCGAGGAGTTCTAGTGGACAATCACTTAAATATGAGCTAGCGATAGCTAAAAAACCCCAATGCAGTCCTAGGTTGCATGAACAAAGGGCTAGAATCACAATGTGAAGTGTTGATACCATTTTATAATGCCTTGGTAAGAGCACACTTGGAATACTGCATCCAGTTTTGGTTGCCACAAAGTTAAAAAGATGTTGAAACTCTAGAAAGAATGCAGAGAAGGGCAACAAAGATAATTAGGGAACTTTCATATAAAGAACGATTGTTTGAATTGGGTATGTCTAGTTTAATGAAAAGAATGACTAGGGATGACATGATAGCAGTGTTCCAATATCTCAGGGGCTGCCACAAAGAAGAGCGGGTCAAGCTGTTCTCCAAAGCACTTGAAGGCAGGACAAGAAGCAATGGAGGGAAACTAATCAAGGAGAGAAGCAACCTAGAAGTAAGGAGAAATTTCCTGACAGTTAGCACAATTACTCAGTGCAGCAATTTGCTTCCTGAAGTTGTGAATGCTCTGTCATTGAAAGTTTTAAAGAAGAGATTGGACAGCCATTTGCCTGAAATGGAATAAGGTCCTCTGCTTGAACAGGGGGTTGGACTAGAAGACCTCCAAGATCCCTTCCAACTCTGTCATTCTGTATTTATGCAGTTCTGTATTTAACTCATAGGAATTCAGGTGAAAGCTAACCATGTTTAGCATGGTTTTAGGAGTCAAGTAGACTCCTAAAACTGGTTTAATCTGTTTAAACTCCTAAGACTGATTACATGAACTCAATAACAGCTGACCTTCAGCTCTTTTTCTTATTCAGACTTCATCAATGCTATGAATTAATATTGCTTACTGCTATCTGCTATTAATATTTGCTACAACAAGAACCAGAAATTTCAACTCAAGGAATCCAAGCTAGGATACTTATCCTTGCCTCTCAAGTCAAGCTTTGTAAATTATTTCCTGCTCTCTAGACCAATGTCAGATTCAACAAGGTGATACTCAAATGACTATTTATGAGTTTTACCAACTGAATTCCATTGTCTGTGTCATAAGATCCTAAAAAGAATATAAGAATGTAAAGCAGTGCCTTGCTTGTTTGAATCCCTGGCCTATCTAATACAGCAGTCTATTCTCACAGTAGTCAACCAATTTCACAAGAAGACCACTCATATCCCAGCAGATGCCTTCAGACAGTCATACTGCCATCAAGACAAATAACCCTTGTGCCCCATGATTTTTATGGACCAGTCCAACCCCTTTTTTGAAGCCAACTAAGTTAATAGCCAGCACCATGTCTCATGGAGAAAATTCTCAAAATAAAGGTGGTATCTTTTATTTTATTTTTTTTAAAAAATGTTTTGTCTGTGATGATTCTTCCACAATTCATACTTTATAAAACGAAGTTCCCATTTCAGGTCAGGAAAACATAACTGCTCTTTTGTTGAAAGGTTTAAATTATTATTTTTTTAAGAAAGCAAATTCTGCATAGTTGACACAATCAAAACCTTTTCTAGAATCAATGAAGTGCCTATCCATTTCATTTTTTTTTACATTTTTGGGATTTCTCAGTTAGCATGCATCAGCAATAATGTCTCATATTCTCTGGCCTTTTCTAAAGTCAGCTTGAACTCCCTCTCCTTATGTGTTTCAGGATGGGAGGAATATAAGGATAGTTATGATGGAATGTGAACTTAAGGATATTGGGTGTATATTCTGTTAAGTATTTCTTTTGTATTGGCACAAAGACTGATTTTTCCCAATCTGTTGGCCAAATTTCTGAGATGTATTAGACATTCTAATCTTCAGCCCAAACCAGTATATTTTGCTTGTAGGTTCAGTCATTTGCAGATTGAATGTGGTCATAAAAACTGATAACCATCATATCAGAATCAGAATTTATCAGCCAAGTATGTCTGGACACACAAGGAATTTGGCTCCAGTGTACATATAACTATGTACTATAACTACATAAATATAATAACTTGTAAAGCTAAAGCTAATATTATTCCATCATTGACTGGTTTGTACCCAAGTTCTATCTTTGCTATGTCTTTCCAGACAATGAAAACAGTAAATCTCATTCTTTCTTTTTTTCTAAGTAGTAAACAGCATGATCTTTTGGCTGAACATGTCCTTTCTCACTTCACTTCAATTTGCTGATGCTTTAGATGGTTGATTCATTTTATCGTTCACTGCATTGAGCTTTCCCATGTTCACCCTTCTCACATTTCATGTTCCCACTATGGCGACATCAGCAATTAAATCTCTGGGAGACTTTAATCTAACAGCATCAGAATTGCTGCGAGTATTTTGAAGGAGCCTCAACTCTTCCTCAGTAGCTATTGGGTGCCATTCAACCCAAGGAGCCTGTTTTCTGACTTTACATTATCAATCACTAAAGTTGCCACCCACTTGCACTTCCTTCCTATATCTTTGCTGCCCAAGGTAGATGGGCAGCTAGGATGACCTTCATGCCTTTGAAAACTCCCCAGGGAGCATATACTTTTAGAAGATAGTCCTGGCATTCTTCACTCATCTCTCTCAGGTAAATCACAGAGAGAGGGGGGAGGAGGAGTGAGGGAGAGAGGGGGAAGGAGGAGCAACATAGCAGAACTTGGGGATGGGAGGGAGGACCAGTGATTGTATTAATTCTTTACATGATGAAAATCACAGCCACTACCTCAGAGGTGACAGCAAGCTTTTCCTGAAAGGTCTGGTTTAGACAATTATCATCCAGTGACAAATTCTTCCTTGGCATTTGATGGGCTTAAAAGGAAACCTGTTCCTTTAAGAAGAAATTTGCCATGAACTGGTGATGGGGGCAGGGAGGATATTAACCAGTAGAAAATGTATTCATGTTTAAGAATGCTTATCAATGAGGCCGAACATGTGTCTTGTTCCTTAGGTGAACAGATTCTAGCCTGGAAGACTGCGGAGGTGGGAGGTGAAACCAAGAGAAGACGTCTGCTGAGCTTTGTGTGGCCTCCCAAGAATCCTCATTCTCAGCAATGAACACCTTTGTGTGTGGTCGGCATTTCCTGATAGCTCTACAAAGGAATCAATAAACACAGATCTGCTTTTGAACCGGTGTTTTTGTGGTTCATGTGAGATTGCAGGTATGCCTGACGCCCAGTTGCTTATTCTTTATCTTTTTCTTGAGCAAGTTGTTTAAAGAAGGTTGTTAAGCATCCAGTGCATATGCCCTCAATGTACACATAAGCTGCAAGTGACATACCATGATCATAATCATCAAAAACATCCATCTTGTCATAAAAACATTCATCATGTCATAAAATATATTCATCAAGTCATGAGATACATTTTTGTGATAGGCATAGAATAGTCATAGAATTCTAGATAAGCAATCTACAAGTCATACTAGGGTACTAAATAAAACAGCTACTATAGATGGTAGGATACAAGCAACAAGTTAATTTTCATACAAGTAAGGGAATAGGTAATTAGATTTGTTTAGATTAGGTTAGAATTCCCTAGCATAAGCCATGATCATAATCATAAAATACATTCAACATGTCATCGTGTCATAAAAATACATTCATCATGTCATAAGATACACTTTTGTGATGGGCAGTTAGAGAATTCCATCTGGGCAATCTCCAATTCATTATTTATTCAGTCATTTAGCTATGTTCAATTATATTCATATGATTGAATCATATTCAAGTATTTAGTTATCATGTAGTTTTTACAGTTTTATTCTCCTCAAATGTGGCTAAACATCATGGGAGATTTGGTTAGAGGGAAAATGGACTTCAAGGTTGAGTGGAGCAGATGGTTCATCATAGGGCACAAAGATACAAAGCTTATGAACAGCAGGGGATCCATGAAGGATAAATGTCATGTTGCTTTTAAGCAATCACAAGCAATTTTCGATTAAAATTGCCACCAGTGAATTGCCAAGGAAGGTATATATCACTGGTTTGATCTGCAGATAAATATTGGATGTATGTTGCTTCTCATTCCTCAATAACACAGAATTTCACTTTTCTTTCCTCACAGACAGAAAGAAAAGCCTCATTTTGTTGTCGTCATTGTTTTCCCGTGTGGAAGTGCCTGCCATGGCACATTAAAAAAACACTTCAAGAAGCAGTATTTATTCTGCCTTTACAAATGGAAAACTATTCTGTTATCTGCTACATGCAGTAGGGACAGAGATTGGAAGACTATCGCTGTAAAATCCATGCTCGGTAGTGGGAAAATGATCTGATACAAAAGGTGATTTATTTCCAAACAGGGAGGACCTTATCTGGTTTCAAGCTGTGTGTCAAGTCCTGTTCTCTGCAAGTTACATATTCTGCTATTTAAGAGGGCAAGACCACCGAATGTGACTGCAATGTCGAAACGTTTCAATAAAGAGTTCCTGCGCTCGAGAGGGCTTCCAAACCAGAATTGCTAATCTGAAACCCGCACCCCTGCCTATCCTACTGAAATAATTTCTAAACATGGAAGAAGTCAAAGAAAATGAGATCTCTGTGATCATATTCTTCAGCTGGATCTTTTTTGTGAACAGGGCAGATCTATAAATAAAATAGGCGGTAAGCGTGGACTTGTTGGACTATTCTGATTTTCTAAAATGACATTTTTATTTTTACATGTTGCTGTGATGGCTTTGAAATTTCATCAGATGCTTATTGATATGTCCTTTTTCTTTTTCTTTTTTTTAATGCAAAGGAATGAGATATGGCAACTAAAGAAAACATATATATATGCACATACATACTTTGACAACTGTATGGTATACAGGATTAATACCACTTGTTGGATGAGCGATGGTAATTTCTATGATCATTAGCTGCTGTCTGTTTCTTGAATTCTGTTTCACTGTGCATTTATTGGGTCTAAACAACTTTGCAGATTAACATTATTAACATTCACACACAACACTCTCTTTTTTCTTTCTCTCTCAGAGAGAGAGAGAGAGAGAGAGAGAGAGAGAGAGAGAGAGAGAGAGAGAGAGAGAGAGAGAGAGAGAGAGAGAGAGAGGAATTTGTTTATGAACATGATGTCCTTTCCTTATGCATGAAACCACCCAACATTAAGCCATCTACATACTCATGATATTTCTTCATTTATTCATGCAGTTTAGAGGCTGGCCAATTGCAGAAAGTTCTGAATAGATTACAATGTCAAAAGCAGAAAACAATAAAACAATAAAAGCACAGAGCATTCACCTCTTCTGGATAAAATATTTGATTAGATAAGATTCCACAGGGTCTGATAGAACAAGATTGGTTTTTGACTGGTTTTTTTGTCTGGTTTTCACTAACTTTTTGATGATCATCATGTTGGGAGCTAGCAAATCTCCAGGAAAAGGCTATTTCAGGGGCCTAGGTTATGACAGAGAAGCACATTTCCTAAGTTCTGAAATACAACATTGTTTAATCTAAGGAGAGCATCCATTCTGTAAAATCTTAAAAGACAGAAGAAGTAGGCAGTCCCTCAAATAATCAAACCCAGTGTGTGATCAACACTTTAAAAATGATAATCAGGATTTTGAATTGATCACCAGGAAATCTCATGGAGCAACGTTCTCACTTGGGCAGGCTGAGGCATGGCCTCTACTGCCCACAGTGCCGTGCTCTGGGATAGCTGAAGCTTCTGAGTGGTCTTCAAGAGAAGTTTCATGTACATCATGTTGTAATAGTTCGTTTCCGAGATGACTTTTGAATGAATATCTGGAAGTTCTCTCAGTCTTGACATGAGTGCAACTGGCACAAGTTCTTCTTAGCCACAGTGCTACCTGCTCTTTGGCTGGGGGCTCCAAGTCCAGAGCAACCCCCAGATTACACATCAGTCTCAAATAGAGAAGAGCAACCTCATCCAATGATGAAGATAGAAAGTTGGCATACCCAAATACCCACACCCACTTGGTTTTGTCATGATTGAGCTTGTATCTGTTCTTTCCCAACCAGCGCAGTTCTTAATGGTGCTACATCTACATGGAGGGAAGTAAGCATTGGAGTACCGCAAGGTTCCATCTTAGGCCCAATAATCTTCAATATCTTCATAAATGACTTAGATGAGGGAATAGAAGGGGAACTCATCAAATTGGCAAATGACACTAAACTGGCAGGAATAGCCAACACCCAAAAAGACAGTTCAGGATACAAAAAGGTCTTGATAGAGTTGAACAATGGGCCCTATCCAACAACATGAAATTTAACGTGGAGAAAAGCAAGGCTTTACACCTAAGCAGGAAAAAAAAAGGTACAAGTACAAATAAGGTGAAACCTGGCTCAAAAACAGTAACTGTGAGAGGGAGCCCTAACAGACAATCACTTAAACATGAGCCAGCGGTGTGCAGCAGCAGCAGCAGCTAAAAAGCTAATACCATCCTTGGCTGTATAAACAGAGGCATAGAATCAAAATCATGTGAAGTATTAGTACTGCTTTATGAATCTTTAGTAAGGCCACACCTGGAATGCTGCATCTAATTTTTATTTATTTATTTATAATTTAATTTATATCCCGCCTTTCTCCCGAGGGACTCAGGGCGGCTTACAGACACTATTAAAATACATAGAACATATACACTATTAAAATATTATTTAAAAGCATTAAATTAAGCCTGTGTTAAAAATTTTAAGAATCTCATCTAAAACCCAAAAATTAAGAGCAGGAGAACCAGGGCACAACTACGATAGACCCGCCAGATGGTATAAAGATGTAAAAATATTAAATAAACATTGTGATGAAGACTTAGAAACTTTATTCATAATCTGTAAACCATTTTATTATCCAAGAGAATTCAGCTCCTTTGCTCTGATTGCAACACACATTCCACCAAAAGCAAACATAAATAATGCATTGGACAATTTAACTGAACAGATTTCATGGGTTGAATCAAAATACCCTGATTCATTCCTCATAATATTACATGACTAATAATTCCAAATTAAATAAAGAAATTCCAGAATTTCACCAACATGTCAGCTGCCCCACTAGAGGAAAAAACATTTTAGACCACTGCTATACAACACTACGAAATGCCTACAGATCATTACCACGAACAAATGTTGGAACCTCTGATCACTGTACGATTCATCTTTTACCTGCTTATAGACAAAGACTTAAAACTATAAAACCAACAATTAAATCAGTGAAATCTTGGCCTGAGGAGGCCAAAACGAATCTACAGGCTTGCATGGACTGCACAGACTGGAAAGTTTTTGAAGATACCCCTGCAGACTTTGATGAATTTACAGAGTCTGTTACATCCTACCGTGTTTCCAAGAAAATAAGACATCCTCCGAAAATAA
>JANHFO010001711.1:70394-89972 GCA_032468095.1 Pareas carinatus
CAATTAACCTGTTCTTTGCTCTGATGGAGGAGAAAGATTCAGCTACACTGATGAGAGGTAGAAAAAGGAATGTGGTGTGTTTGTGTGTATGATGGGATGGGGTGGGGTGGGGGTCATTTGTGCCTTGCTGCCCCTAAAAGGAAATTGGCCAAAAAAGAGAATGAGGAGACAAATTTGCATAACATTGGATGTGGTGATTTGCATTCAGAAAAAGTTGCTGTAATTGAACTAGGAATAAAATATCTTTCATCATAGCGCTAGGGATTCAAACTACTGAACTGCCAACCTTCCGATCGACAAGCTAAGCGTCTTATCTGCTGAGCCACCATGCCCCCATCTTTCATCATACAGGGAATTAAAGATTGTGACCAGATAGCAATAGCATTTAGACTTATATACCACTTCAAAGTGCTTTGCAGTCCTCTCTAAGCGGTTTACAGAGTCAGCCTATTGCCCCCAACAAACTGGATTCTCATTTTATCAACCTTGGAAGGATGGAAGGCTGAGTCAACCTTGAGCCAGTCAAGATGGAATTCCAGATGACTTGTGGGCCTCTTCCATCTTCGTTTCAGATGCTTATAATTGACATGGACATATTCAGTGGCCTTGTTTTTGCCAGTTGAGATTTTTTTTTAATCTTTCATTCAGATTTGGACCAGATTTTCTTTCAAGTAGGCTGACAGAGGATTGTCCTCTGTTTTCAGAAAGAGGACTGTAGAGGATAAAATATGCTAGGCCTATTTTTACCACCCTACCCCCAAGGTAAACAGAACTGATAGGATTTACTACCTCCTCAAGAAGTGCTGTTTGCTAATATTTTTGGGTTAGGAACTTCATAAAACATTTAGGATTTTAGCTATGATCACTGAACTTAAGCAGAAATACAATATGACTTCCATACAGACCTCAACAACAATGATTAGATCTACCTGCTCTATTATGCTGCTAACAATTGACAGCATCTTCAAAGTCTCCAAATATAGTGACGCTGGACAAGGGGAATTGCAGGGCCATAAATAGTGAGAGTCTGCTGGGAGTTGACCAAGAACTCACGAGTGTTTTTGGGTCAATTTTTCTTTAAGATCAGTTTATTGATTCTGTTGGATCTCTTAGAGTAGAGCTAGTTACTTGACAATTACAATCCTGAATATCCATCAGTGATATTCAGTTGTGGAAGTTCAGGTCAAGTTTAAAGAGAATTGAGTCTTACTAGCAGCCAAAGTTCATACGGCAAGGCAGATGGTTTCTGAGCAAGCTTTACAAAATCTAAATATACAAGAGAGTCCTAAAACATGATATGCACTAAGTATCTACAGAGATTCTCAATCATCCAGATCATGGTTGTCCCAAAGGTGCTTTTCAAATTGCAACTGGACTTTCTTGTTTTATTTCTTTTCTTTGAAAATATTTCACTTCTCATCCAAGAAGCTTCTTTAGTTTTGAAGAAGCTTCTTGGATGAGAAGCGAAATGTTTTCAAAGGAAAAAAACAGCAAAGAACGTCCAGTTGCCATTCGAAAAGCACCTTTGGGATATGGTTTGCAACAGTATTGTATTAAAGCAGATAACATTGAAAGTTGGACTCTCATGGAGACTTTTGCCACCAGTTGACTAACTCAGATGGGTCTTTGAATATATAAAACATTCAACATTCTCTTGATCACAACTAGCACCAATCAACAATAGTTTCTTTTGTTCGTTTGTATTGTTGTATTTTTTGTTACTGTTGTTAGCTGCCAAGGGTTGTGTATCACAAGATGGGTGGTTGCATAAAACATTTTAAGTAAATACACTCTGATTTTTAGCCCCAGGCTATTCTCCACTTTGCCATCCTATCTGCGTCATTGGCTATACTTACACATGAATAGGTTCAAATGGTGAGCTGTTTAGATTAATAACACACTGAAAAATTTTCTCAATTTTTCTGAATATTTTTTTTCTCTCTGTGAAAGGCTTTCTTTATTTCAATCTCATGATGCTTAGAATTTCTTTATTATTTCTTTTAAGCTTATTCTACAGCTGAAATGTGGGAAAGGCAATATATATATATATTGCAAATTCTCTGGCTACCCATAATTCTCAATCTGAAAAAAACCAAAGACCAGTGAAAAGGATTTGGTGTGGTGTTCTATCAATGGAACAGGTCACCTATGGAGACTGTGACTTCTCTATGTTTGGAGGTTTTAGAAGAAACTGGACAATTATCTCTCGTGAACAGTTTAACTCTTTTTTTTTGCATTTAGACTAAAGCAGTGGTTCTCAATTTGTGTTTGGTGGACCTCTGGGGCGAGGGGTCACATATGTAATCAAAGGGAATCTGCGAAGGCTTGAAGAAATGCTACGGTTTAAATCTTGAGTTAAGTCTTGGTGAATAAAGATGTCCAGGGATAATATTACAGGATACAATCTGGTTTGGTCACCAGGATCAGAAATTTTGTTTTTGGAGCTTTCGGATGTGCACTGGGGCCCATCTTCAGGGAAATTTCTCTCTAGCAGAGTGTGTGCTGTTTTGTGTGTAGTATTTATAGTGTCTATTTTGGGTGATTTCTTAGATGTTGATTGGGGTGTGTTGATGGCTGGGGTCTGTGGTTATGGTCTGTGGCCAGAAAAAGTATCTAAAAGGGTTTCATGGTGAAGAAAAGGTTGAGAACCACTGGACTAGAAGATTCTTTCCAATGCTACAGCTTTATGATTCTATGTCTTCCTTTGGGATTTAATGGAAGCACGAAAAGTTGCTGGAGAAATGACTGTATAATGAAACAGAAGATAGTTGCATATAGACCATTGATGACTAACTTTTTAGGCACCGAGTGCCTGGATGAGTCGCAGCTAATCAGTTGCCGCTTGTGACATCATCACCCAGCACCGCTACTCTCTTTCTGAGCATAAACATGGCCTTGTGATGTCATTGCCAGTGCCGTTGCTCTATTCTGAGCATGCTTAGCTCTGGGGCAATGCTGGAGCAACTTGGCTCGCGTGCCAACAGAGAGGGCTTTGCTGTGCCATGCATGCCATAGGTTTGCCATCACTGATATAGACACACCCATTAACTATGTGCAAGAATACCATATTCTACCCAAGAGAATTTCAACAGATTTTTTTCCCCTTTCAGAACATTTTTTTTCCATCTTATTGAACGATGGAATAAACCACAGAATAATTTTGTGTTTGTTTTCAGTGCTTTTACTAGACCAGCATCTATGTCTATTATCGATGGTGAGGAAAAAAAATTGGCACAGAAAGATAACCTCTATTGACCCTCCATGGCCTGACTGACTTAATCATTCTTCCATTAATGAACTAATTAAAATTCTAAACAATTATTATGAAAGAGACTGAATCAATCATCTAATGACATCTAAAGCACATGCAACTGTCGTAAGGGGAAGTTTATGAAAGTGTCTTAAGTTTTGCATCAAATAACCTAACTTTGCAGCTGTTTTGCTCAATGTCTGTAGAATAGGTAGAAAGACATCAAGAAGCATCATTTGCTATGTGCTACTGATGTCTTAGTAGAACCCAAGGTTCGATTTTTGTAGCTGAAAGACAGCAAGCCATCCATAAATTGTTTTTGATGAAGGATATTACATAAACGAGGACATAATAAAAATGAAAAATAAGCAAAAAAAGGACAAGTGGTCTCATCTCATGTGCATCTTCCGTGTCCAGCCTGGAAAACCCCCGCTGCGCATGCTGGATTGTAAATATAATGTCTTAGTCCCCCTGTTAAAATTCCCAGCTTCTTAGATGACTGTCATTTCTCGCTATTCTTGCCCAAACACTTTGTATTTCCAGGGATGGTTCAGTCTAGTTTCATAACTAATTATTATTGGAGGGAAAATCTGAATTTGGATGCAGACCAGGAGTGGATAGCTTCCTTGCTGCTGGGGATTGTCCTTAACAAAACCGTTCTCCCTCCCTCTCCCTCTCTTCCCCTCTGCTAGAGACTGTGGCTGGTAGTGTTGCATACTGGGTTTCACAGTCATAGAAGGAGATGGTATAGGTGAAACAGTGACTTTTTATTTACAAATCAGTATCATTACAGCAACAGACGTTCTCTTAGAGCAGGCTCTCTCCACAAGACATTTGCCTGTGCAATACGTAGGCTTATATACATTTCAGCCACTAGTCAGCAGCCAATAGGCAATCAGAGTTTTCCCTGATAATCCCAGGGCCTGCAGACATCCTGTCTGGAGGCCTAAAGGCTTCAGCTACTTTAGTCCAGTGGTTCAGCAGTTTCCATTAAACACACACACTTAGATATAAGGCCAATACATAACAGGTGGCATCTTGATGCTTTCTGGAATATCATTACAGAATGCTTGCAACTCTTCGATGAGACTTCTGGAGAGAAATGGGGGGCTTTAAGACTTGCAGTTGCACTTTAAAGCTTGGCATCCATTTTGTCCTTGCAGGTAGTTCTTGACTTTTGAAACAGAACTGGGACCATAATTTCCATTGATAACTAGTTGTTAAGTGAGCCACACCCAAATGTACACACTTTTCCCCCATGGATGTTAAGTGAATCACTACAATTGTTAAGTAAATCATGTAGTCATTATGTGCACCTGACTTCTCTCATTGACTTTGCTGGAAGCTGGCAGGAAAGGTCACAAATCCCATGACCCTTGGATGATGTAACTATTGTCATTACATTCTGGTTGTCACCCAAATTTTTATCATGTGACCATGAGGTTGCTGCAACAGTCGTGTGATGACCAGTCATAAGTCATAGTTTTTTCAATGCCATTGCATCTTCGGTCAAGATGACCAAGCTGGTTTATTTTTAATTGCTTCTTAGCACATTTAATATTTTAGAATATATTGTGTATTATCTTACATCTAATTAGGGGGTCAGATGCACTTAAATTCTATGAAGCATTATTTCCCTGCATTGTAGAAATCTGAAATGCTGACTTTATTCTCAGTAAAATTCCCTAAAAGTCATAAATACTCATACTCTTGTCAAGTATTGCAAATAGGAAATGTGAATTATTGCCCAGATGAGAAAACATCAGTTTCTCAGAAAAGAGGCAATTGTTCCTGCTGTTGCAGAGAAGATAATTCAATCCAAAACTCAAATATGTAGAAGACATGGACTATTGGATATACAAGCAGTCTATTTTTCTGTTACGGTCAAAACAAACCACCATGGTTAAGATTAGCCTATTCTTAATTGCCTCAGTTTAAGAATTTCCAAAGCTGCTTTCTCTACAGTCTTAAAGAGTTATTTGTTTTTCAAACCAATTTAATTTCCGAAGTCTGCCACCTCCCTAATTTGAGTCAGGGGTCTGATCTCCCAAATCTTTCCTGTTTACATTGGCATAAATGGGTAAGATGGATAGATTTTGCTTGTTAAAAAAAAAAAGATGGATGGAGATATGAGCAGGATTTCTAAAGGAATGTCGCATGTAAGATGGGCTCCTTGTCCATTATAGCAGAGGACCTTCAGGTTGAAATTAAACACAAGGTGCTTCAGTCTGCATGATAGGAGCAATTTTTTAAACGCAAGAAGTGTTAAGCAGAGGAGCAGTCTGCCTGGGTCATAAAGGCTTCTCAGTGTTCTTTAGTCAGGGGATGGTGGATGGAAGACATGCCAGTGTTTTACTGCTGCAATCTGCTCCTTTAATTGCACGCTGGGCTGGAAGGTCGCCCACTCCTAGTCTGTTCTTGGTGTCCTTATTCCTGGTCTGTCATATCCCACCTTCGTCGCCAGGTGTGGAACGTGGACGTAAAACAAGACAGGACTCAATAGGTGCAACAACAATCCAAACTTTATTATTTAACTAACACTTTCAGCTTGGCTAAAGCCAGCTGAATTCTATTTAAGCTGACATAGCTTCGCCCTTTAACCAATCACAAGCAGAAGGACTGCTGGCTGCCGGCTACAGGAAGTCTGGTAAGTATGCTAATGCAACGTGATAGGTCTGTAAAAATCTGGACAACAGGGAGATGGCACCAGGGAGATACAGAAAACCTTCTTTGCTTTTCTTTAGGTTCAGCTTTTTACAACACAGGTATGACAACCTGACATAAAGGGTAATAAAGAAAGAGTCAGAAAGAAAGAGTCCCACTGGTTCTTGGGAATTCGGATGCTGGGGAATCAAGATAACATTTTCCTCTGGCTTAACGGTGTTGTAGATCAGAGGAACAAATGCACCCTGTTCCTTTCATCCTTTCCCGAAGCTGCAGCTGTCACTGGAGCTTGTGCATGAATTATGAAGAGAAGGAAGAAGCTTTGGCAAGACAGCTGAAGAAGGTTAATGTATCAACAAGGCTCGATAAGCTTTATGGGTGTCTTACTGACATTTCATTTAAGAAGATTATTTGAGAATTGTTAAAAAAAAATCTGTAGTTCCCAGCAAACATTTATGAAACCAATTAAAGATTGGCCTCAGAGAAATTTGCCAAGATCTTGAGAAATGGATAAAATAAGGTTAGCAAATTAAAGTTTTCCAAATAAATTGCTGATGATTGATGATGATTGATTCACTATTCACTACTCTTGACTAAAATGTGACTTGGTAATATTGGTTCACTACGCTGTGCAATTTCCCAAACTCAGCTTTCCAGGAACTAGCTTGGGATATGTAATGAAGACTTAAAAACAAGAGTGAATTGAGCGATTGCACCTTCTTAGTGTAAGATCGGTCGATGGAAGGAAAAAGGCTGGAGACTTCGTAACGGTAGGAACTTTATTGTAACAGTAACACAGTAACGTCAATCAACAAAAGCTCTCCGCATTTCTTTGCTTGCTTAACTTAAATACAGGTGCTCTCGCATCTCAACCAATCATCACGTAGGAGCCGGGCAACCAACAGTCTCCTGCAGCTGGGGGAGGAAACGAGTGGTTATTAATTGTTTCCTCTGGCAGGAACTGTGGGCTTCATGATCCTACACTTGGTTTCCTGTTCCTTCAGTTTTCTAACCAGAGTTTGGTTGAAAAATGCTCCTAAATCTATCTGATGAATAGTTGGAGCAATTTACTAGATCTTGAGTCTCTAGAAAGAGTGCAAAGGAGAGCAACAAAGTGATTAGGAGACTGGGGGATGAAACATATGAAGAATGGTTGCAGGAATTGGGTATGTTTAGTTTAATAAAAAGACTGGCTCGGGGTGATACGATAACAGTGTTCCAATATCTAAGGGGTTTCCATAAAGAAGAGGAAGTCAACCTATTATACAAAGTACTTGAAGGCAGGTCAAGAACCATGGATGGAAACTAATCAAGGAGAGAACCAATCTAGTAATAAGGAGAAATTTCCTGACAGAACAATTAATCGAAGAAATGATTTGCCTCCAGAAGTTGTGGGTGCTCCAATATTGGAGGCTTTTAAGAAGAGATTGGACAATCATTTGTTTGAAATGGTATAGGGTCTCCTGCTTGAACAGCAGGTTGGACTGGAAGACCTCCAATTCTTATTCTGTTATGCTCTTAGAGACTGCCCAGATAACTGAGTAGCTAGATTTTTCACTATCAGTACTTGTAAATTCTGTAGTCAAAAATAACAGTGATTTAGTTCAAAGGGCAAAATCCAGTATTCAGTTGAAACAAGAAAATAGAATGAGAGAGAGCCACAGTGTTGATCTCTGGTTTCAAAATGGAAGGCAGGACTGAACAATCAAAGCCCATCACTTTTGCATACATTGCTGAATTGAATGTTAGCATGCATTGCTGTAATGGTATGTGGGAATGACCTTGGAAGATAGGTGCATGTTACCTAGAGGACAATCAGATAAGACAGGCATAGCCCGCAGCTGCATAATGGGTAAACCAACAAACTCAGAATTTGCACTACCAGAGCTCTGATTCAGTAAATGTAGCCTAGAGTAGAATTAGCTCATCAGATTATGTTTCCTGTTTGATCTACCTGGGAAGGGTAGCATCAATCTTGCAAGATTGATAATACAAATATCCCACCTTCTCTTTTATAGCCTGAGAAGTTAGGGTGGTTCCTTTCTGAGTTTCTTTCTCTGCCCATTGTGCAACTGCAGGCTGTGTCCTCTCTTATCTGATTGTTTCCTAAGCAGCATCTCTTCCCCCCATCTCCCAAGGCCATTTCCACCTATCTTTACAATTACTCAATACGTTGCTCAAGTGCACTCACCATTCTGAAGCCAATGTCTGCTGCTATAGATGCAAGAACTGTCCCTGGAACATTTTAACCAGGGCAAAAAGAGGTCTGAGCAGTGTGGGAGCACCAGAAAGGGATCAGTTGACCAAAAGAAGCTGTCAGGCCTTCAAGTAGACCAGGTCAAAGAGGCTTGGCAGAGATTTCAGAAATGCTCTTTGTTATAATAAGGGAGAATGACAGAATCTTGACATCCATCCAACCTTCTCTCTGTCCTATATTGTGCCAAACAAAATCAAGGCAGGGTTATTATTTCTTTAATTGTTTGTTTGTCTCAGGTGTCTGCAATTTTTTCAGCAAATCAACACAGGACTAAGCTGACTCAAAATTGTACCATGTGATGGAGGAATACCAAGACTCATTTGTATACCTAGCCCTCCCAAAATAAACAAACATCTTGTCAAGACTTCCTGCATTCTTGAATAATGAAAGAAACTTATCCATTTACAGATCAAAGTTCATTTATTTATTTGTTCAAGCTACCAGTAAGAGAGACTGCTCCCATATTGAGAGAAAAACGCTGGAATAATTATTATGTAGTATTACATAGTATTAAGCAGATATTTCTCTAGTCCAGCTTCCTGTCCCATGATACCTCAAGTTTTATCCTGTTTACGATCATATTACCAAGGCAACCAGAGCACATGAGCAGCCACACTGATAAGAGTTTCTAAAATATGAATTACAATTCCAGAGTAGTTTGCTCCCTGCCTCCACCAGTCCAATGCCAATTCTTCCTTAAAGGAACAGGTATCATTCTGAGTCATCAAGCACCAAGGAGGAATTCGACACATCTCCATTGTAGATCTCAATTCCAAGGCCTGGCAGCATAGCTCTGAGATAGAAGCCATGGCTCCTCTGTATGTGACACAAAGGGGCAGGGCTTGCCCTGCAATGTTATGAGGCTATCTTGATTGATTTGACCTTCCCTGTGGATCCCTTCATGTGGCAGCACAGAAACACAACACACTAATACTGATTGGTTGCAATGTCTAGCTAGCCAATAGGAAAGCCAATAATGATGGCATGAAGTCTTGCAAGGTACTGTCTAAAGAAAGACACATCCTGGAGAAAGGAAGTAAGTCTTTTGTAAGTCCTAAATGTGTGATTCTGATCCAGTTAGTATGATTGTGAACTTTCAGAACTATCTCTAAGAAAGTTGGCTGAGTTAATGACTGATCAGATTTAGCCTGAGTCAAAGAATAACAGAATAACAGAGCTGGAGGTCTTCTAGTCCAACCCCCTGCTCAGGCAGGAAACCCTATACCAGTGTTGGAGAACCTTTTTGAGACCGAATGCCCCAACTGCAACCCAAAGCCCACTTATGTATTGCAAAGTGCCTGCATGGCAACACGCCTTCCCTTGCAACACCCCCAGCACCTGATGATGTCCCCCCATGGCAACCCACGCCCCAGCAACATAACTGAAGCTTATTTAAGTATTACACAATTTAAGTGTGATATTTGTTCCTGCTTTTGAGAGGGGGAGAGAGAGAGAATGAGAGAGGCAGAATGAGAGAGAGAGAAAGAAAATGAGAGAGAGAGAGAGAGAGAAAGGAAGAGAATGAGACAAAGAGAGACAGAGACAGAGAAAGAGACAGAGAAAAAGAGAGAGAATAAAAGAAAGAGAGAGACAGAAAGAGAGAAACACACAAACAAACAAAGACAGAAAAAGAGAGACAGAGAAAGAGACTGAGACAGCGGGGTGAGTAAGCCAACCAGGATTGAGAATGGGAACCGCTCACCCACCTTTGGCTTCTCCTGGCGGCAGGGTGCTCCCCTTGCGCTTTTTCATAGGCCAAGGAGGTTTCTCAGGGGACAGCAGAATGCTCTGTGGCCAACTGGGCAGCCTCTCCGGAGGCCCAGATGGCCTCACCTGGGGTCAGGGAAGTCTCTCTGGATGGATGGCCTCAACCCTCAACAGGGGTTGGGGAGGCCTCTACAGATGCCCGGAGGGCCTCAACGGTGGTCGGGGAGGCATCTACTGAGGCTCCGGTAGCTTCTCCATGGGTGGGGCGGTTACTCGCTGCTCGTGCTCCTGCCAGCGACGGGCCTCTCCTCTGGCTTGCTGCTGAATAATTTTTTAAAAAAACTTTCCTGGGCAAAGGTGAGCATGCTGGCAGAGATGGCTCTGTGTGCCAGCCATGGCACGTGTGCCATAGGTTCGCCATCACTGCCCTATGCCATTTCAGACAAATGGCTTTCCAATCTATTCTTAAAAGCTTCCAGAATTGGAGAATTCACAACTTCTAGAGGCAAGTTGTTCCACTGATTAATTGTTCTAACTGTCAGGAAATTTCTTCTTAGTTCTGGGTTGCTTCTCTCCTTGATTAGTTTCCATCCATTGCTTCTTGTTCTGTCTTCAGGTGCTTTGGAGAATAGGTTGACCTCCTCTTCTTTGCGGCAACCTCTGAGGTATTGGAGCACTGGTATCGTGTCCTTCCGAGTCCTTCTTTTCATTAAACCAGGCATAACCAATTCCTGCAACCATTTTTATATATTTCAGCCTAGTTTAGAAATTGTTGGGATTGCATCATTAATTCAACTATAAATTGACCAACTGGCCTGGTTTATACCAACTCCTCACAAATTATTCAAGATGAAAATTAAACAGGTCTAGCATCAAAGGTATCCACAGAATCATTTTCAAAATGACAAAAGCAGCATTATTCTGTTGTGTCACAAGGTCCACTTCTTTCATGCATACATGTGACATCATAACATATGTACGAAAGGGGTAGGGTCTGCAACCATTGGTGGGACACTACTTTCATGATCTCCTGGGTCCCCCCTGCAGACATGTGTGCATGATGTATTGTGCAAACTTAGCTCTTAGATTTGTCATTTATGTGGGTAAATATATTGGGTGAATATATTTGGGAATATACAGATGTGGCTCTTTAACCAAGACTCTTATGTGACTATGAACCACAAAGAAGACTAACATGCATCAAAGTTCACAAATCATTTTTCAATTTGTGCCATCATCGCCATCCGCTCAGAAAAAAGGACATTTTATTAGCCACGAATATAAACACTGTATGTGCAGAATATGGGAGAAAATAAAGAAGGAATGCACAACACATAAAAATATCTTGAAGGAACATTAATAACATTCCACAATAGAGGGAAGAATAACAGAACATTCTTGGAGTTGTATGTAGCTCATGAATTTCATCCAACACTAACTTAGGTTAAGATATTAAAAAAGATATACAATGTCTTCAAGTGCTTTAAAAGCAAACTGCTCTCACTGAAAAGGTATGACTGATTCTTGTAATCTGGACTGAGTTCACCTTCCCCTGAGTCTACATGCCCAAACTCAGTTACATCATCTAATAACCATTCTTCAATTGTCCTTTTGAAAATGTGCACTCCCCGCATTTTCTTCTGCATTTTATCACTGGGGACTGAATTCTGATTCTATTTTTTAAGTTGCCATTTTGTCCGTAATGCATTAAGCTTAACGTTGTTCTGCTTAGTCATTGCCCTAAAGTAGTTGAAGCCTGAGCAGGCCCAGACTGTCTGTCTTCGGGGGTCATTAGTGTGGGAAAATGCCTAATTGCCTATTGGCTGTCTCCTAGAGGCCATTCTGTATATAAACCTGTTGCGCAGCAGTATTGCTGGCTTCGATCATGATTCTGTTTGCTGTATTGTCTGCATTCATTATTTGCAGTAAACCTGCTATTATCTTCCTAAACTGACTCATTAATGCCTAAAGAACCGAATATACAATAGTGTCTTTAATGGGGAGTGGATTTCAAAAGGAAGCTAGCCTTTCTTCTCCGCAGTCTTCTTCTCCCACCTTGTCACCCCCACTGGTGTGCATGCTTGTCACTTCTGCTTGACCTTGGAAAGTTACCCATTTACAAGCATGCAGATCATTCTTTGAGGGAGATGGAGGTGTTCAAAACTGTGAAGAATAAAGAAAAAAGAATAAAATCCTCCTGTCCATCAGTTATCTTCTGTCACACAATATTCATGAATTCCCCCTTTCAGAAAAGTTCATCTCTCATGACTATTATTTGATCTCTTAATATCGGGATACCCCAATAAGGTATCTGGGGGACAAATGTGTCACAGACACCTCCACTGGCTCATGCTGAGTTTCACCTTAAAGTTTGCAACCTGGTGAGTGCCATTGAAAGCATCTGCAAGTACATTGGCACCCCAGATTGCATACTGCAAAGCATTGCGCTCACCTTGAGTTTTGCCTTAACTTCAATGAATATCTCAGTATCTCAGATGGCCTCCAAAGCCCATTGTCTTAGAAAATAAATCTCATGAGCAGTTGCGCCACAGAGCTTTGCTTCGAAGTATGTTCACCTGCTCAGTAAAAAAAAATTAGACAAGGAAAGTCAGGAATATTTTGCTGGAGGAGGTACTGGACAAGCAGTCTTATGCAAAACGGTATGCTTTAAAACTTGGTGCATCCTTCACAACTACCAGCTTGTCAATGGGCATGCTTGCTAAAGTCCTCAGCCCTCAAGTGTTCACCAAATATCAAATGAGCTCCACTAAGTCCCAAAGACTGACTATTCATATTTTATGGTGGTACTGTTAAGATGTTCCTCAACATCCTGTGATACACATGACCTTTTTTTCTATGCAACATAAAAGCAATGCTAGCAGGAAAGATGAAGGCATTCAAACTACAGGAAAAACCCTGTAGGACAGAGGTCAACAACCTTGGTGCCTTTAAGGCTGGTGGACTTCAACTCCCAGAATTCCTCAGCCAGCATGGGGAGTTGAAGTCTACCAGCCTTAAAGGGACCAAGGTTGGAGACCTCTGCTATAGGACATGGATAGAACCTGGTTTCTTATAGAGCCTGAATAATGATGGTTGAAGAATGTACCCTGTGCTTCAAAGATCATAATGAACCAGGCAGTAGTGCTATGAGATCAGGAGAAGAGGGGAAGAGTTTGCATTTTTTAATTTCTTGGGGGGGGCTCTTTCAGAAGAGGCATAAAGTAAGGGGGGTATTGAAGAAAGGGATCGGAAGAATTGTGCTATCTCATTTCTGCAATGTAAACTTGGGCCACGTGCCCTTGTATCATTTCAGATAAAACTAGCTGTTCAAAATATGGAAATGATCTCATGTATTTATTAGCTGGGAACACTAAGCAAATGGGATCTTAGGAAGACCTTAATAAGACTTTCACTTCTAAAAAGTGCAAGGAGATTGGTCATTACGGACCAATTTCTTTCCCCGTGGACCACAGTCAGTGAATTATGGCAATCATTGCAAATACATAGTTAGGACTCCTTTTTTTGAAGGTGATCCTTTCTCCCTCTTTCTAATCGCTTCCTTCTTCTCTTCTTCAGGAACCAAAACATGCAAAAATATAGTTCTTTGTTCTGCTGCCAAATGCTGGAGATTTATCATCATAATTAAAGGACCAAACTGCCGAAAGAGAAAGGATAGAAGAAAGAAAAGCAAAAACTAGAGAAAGCTTCGGTACATTCAGATTGATTTCTTTATCTCCTAGGAAAACGTTCAGTTTACATTTCAAATGAAGAGGGAGGGGGAAAGAAATTATATATTTTGAAAGTCCTGGGGCAGTAATTAAATGCACCGCTCTGAATTGCTCCCCACCAAACACACCTGAAAGTGACTTTTTAATTTCGTAGTGTGTTGACATTATTTTAATTTCTCTCTCACCAGCAGTGTTGAAACTATATCCTGTAGAAAACAAGGCCTTCTTTAATTGTTGGATGAAATGCATGAAAATGCAGCCAGGAAGTGTTTCGAAATCTGGGCCAAGACGAATTTAGCAGCATAGGCTTCCTTTCCAGTGTCTTGACTGGGTTCCCAACAGGAAGTCAGATAGCCTTCAGGAAGAAAAAAAATATGATGGATACCTGAACTATCATTCAAGATCTGGGTGCATTAAACTCCTAGTAGCCAGCTCTTAATAGCGGAAGAAGCATGTTTTCCCTTGACTTGGAAAGCTCCTCTTCTATTCTTGTACACATATGTTTTTGTCATCTGCTAGTTTGATTTATCAAAATAGACCCATTAATAAGTCTACCAATAAGTCTTTGAAGGGGAGGATTTCAGGACTCTTGGCGACCTGCAGCTGAAGACAGAAAACTGCCTTATGCCAGATCAGCTTTCTGATCCACCTAAAGCAATATTTTCAAGACTTTTGAGTTGAAGAATCCACTTGGTCTTTGGCAGGGCCAAACATGTATGGAACTGTGATGAAATGAGCATAGACCTGATGAAAACAAAACTTAGTTTAATGTAATTATAATTAAATATAATTATTTGATATCAAATATATGTAGGTATTGAGCATATTCACTGAGGACAAGTTGCTTGTGTGTTTTGATTCTGATTCTGATTCAAGTTATTTTTCCGAAGACAATCTATACCTAAGCCTTTCATTTCTTCTAATGGTGCATCCATCCCCACTGTACCAGAGCCCATCCATTGTCTTCTTCTCTTATCTTCCATTTCTCCCAGCAATATAACTTTCTCCAGAAAGTTGGGTCTTCACATAATGTGTCCAAAATAGGATAATTTGAGCCTTGTTATTTGTGTTTGAGTAAGAGGTCTATGCAAACTGGATATAAATTCAGGCTGACAGATTCAATGATCCACTGGTTTGTTTTCTTGGCACTTCACAGGATTCTCAGTAGTCTTCTCCAGCACCAAAGTTCAAAAGTATCAATACTCTTCCTATTCTGCATCTTCAAAGTCCAACTTTGATGTGTCACAGGGAATGTCATAGTTTGCATGAGACAGATTTTTGTAGGAGACATCAAAGCATTTGAATATATTTCTCATGGCATGCATGTCTTTGCAAGCGGTTCTATCCTTAACAATGCATTTGAAATGTAGGATTTCCTTCTATGTGTCTTTTCTCGCAATGTGCACATTTGTGTGCATTTCCCCCTCATCTGCATATGTTTAAAAATCATAAATCACATTTTAATAGTTTGAAAATTATGGCTTTTGGTTGACAAATACATTCTAGTTTACACTTAGATTTAGAAAATGCAAACTGGATATAAATTTAGGCTGACAGAATTTCTAAAATGCAAAGTGGGTAAAGATTGAAATTCATTTAAAAACTAGAGGCAAGAAGAAACGATAAGGGGTGTATTATTTGTGACTGATCTTTTCTTACACAGAGTTAGGGCGTTCTTTAATTATGTGGGATCAGTTTTTTTAAAGTTAGTTGATTTATTCCCCCCGGATTAAGTTGCGAAGTGCAATTTTCCTTTGGTTTTCGTAACTCCCTACCAGGATTCACATTAAGGGCAGCAAAGTTTGCAGATTGCACCAAGGGAGGCTTCCACTTTTGCTGTTTGACCTGACACTTTTGAGCAGCATTCTGTGCACCTTTGGCATATAGTCATGCAGGCCACATGACCATGAAAAATGTCTTCACACAACACTGGCTTCTTCAGCCAAGAAATAGAGATCAGCACCACTCCCTTGAGTCAGACACAACTGAGCAGGGAAAACTTTACCTTACCTGACACTTCAGTATCATCTATGTGTGAATTTGGGAGAAGAAGGAGTAAGGGGTGCAAGGCAGGACACATATATGGCTGCTAGTCTCACTGATTAGAGAGATTGACAGAGATGCAAGTGTAGAGAACGTTGATATTCACACAACAAAGTTAACCTGGTCGTGAATTAAGCAAACTTTATCAGTTTATGCAATACACTGAACCATTAAGTAGTTTGGCTATGTAGGTTCAAACATCAGGTAACCCACAAAACAGCTAACAGCTTAGTAGGTGGAACGAATGCAGCCATTAGGCTTTTAGTTGACTTGCTTAAACATAAGTGTATACTATATAATAAAGTATTTGGTGTGATCATTAAATTCCGAGACTAGTCCCATAAATTGAAATAAAATTACCTGATTTAAATTTGGATGCCATCTCTTTCAAAGGCGTTAGATATCCTCCACCATGCCAAAACAGCAACCCTTCAGCTTCAATTTCATCTTTGGAAACAGACAGAAGTCACAGGGGGCCAAATCTGGTCAATACGGGGGATGAGGAACGACAACCATGTGGTTATGGGTGCAAAACTGGTGTGTTGCGAGAGCTCTGTGAGCTGGTGCATTGTCGTCATGGAGCCTCCATTCAACATTCCATGGGTTTGGGTTGGCGATATTTCTTTATTTTATAAATGCGCAGATGCACGTGCTAATTAAAATGTAACACAAAACTCAATGAAGATAGCGCTTTGAAACTATGTGTAGCTTCTCCTCAAGATTGTTATATGTCACTGCTGCACATGCATGACAATCGCTTCATCCATTCCCCCACAGCGAGTACAGTCTCAGAATTTAATGATTGCGCCTTGTATGTACCGTGGAGGCAAAGATGAGTGGCAAATTGGAGATAGGTGGTATTTTATTCCTCCCTCTGTTGAGGGAGGGGTGTTCAGTTCCAACATAGATGGATTCTTTACCCCTCTTTCAAACCAGTGGTTCTCTCTATCCAAAGTCCACCTATCTCTAGTTTACAACACAAGACTTGTAGCAGTTCTAGGAGGATTCACCGACCAATTGCACCCTGATTCAGGCGACCCTGAGGGCACATATAAACCCCCAAGAGTTCTAAGGACAAGACAAAGAAATAACATCCTTTCACAACTGCTCACCATCATATCAGAACCTATTCTTCTACCTCCACCCTCCACCCTCCAGTCTCAACTGTCAGCATCTGTCCTTCCATTCCCATTAGAACAGATAAAGCTTCTTAGATGGGAAGCAAAATGTTTTCTTTCTTCTTCTTCAAGGAAAAAAAAACATTTTGAATAGAGAGGGATTCTTTGACTTGCAGTATCTTTAGGGCATTCTTGGGTGGAGGGGAAGACTAGAAGCAAGCACACAAGCGCAGAGTTCTTCGAACAATTGTATGACCCTATAAACGAGCTTATTCTTCTGCAGATAGAAAGACATAGCATCATCAAATCATAAAGCAGGAAAGGACCTCAGAAGTCTTCTAGTCTAGGAGTCCCCAACCTTTTTCGGTTGGTGGCCCAGTGCGGGCTTGGAGGGGAGAGGGTGTGTGTACTCATGTATGCATGCACCAATTCTGCGCATATGTGCACAAGTGGCACACTGCAGTGGAGCTATGCACAGGGCAACCTAGCAGCAACTGGGCTGCTGCAATGGGGCTGTGTGCTACTGCACATGTACGACAGACCCATGCGGCCCAGTTGTCACTAGACCACGGCCTGGTAGTGGGTTGTGGCCCACAGACTGGGGACCTCTGTTCTAGTCTAACCTCCTACCCCAGGCAGGAATCCTCATGCCATCTCAGACAAATGGTAATGCAATATTTTCTTGAAAGCCTCCGGCGATGGATACCCACCATTCACTTGGAGAGCAGGCAACTAAATTTCATTTTTGACGTGTGCTGTTGTGCCCACAGTAGAAATGACAATAAAGATGATCTTACCTTATTTTAATCATAGGGTCAGAATGGATCTTGGAGGTCGTCTCGTCCAACTCCTTGCCCAACTACAGCAGGCAAGCCATTCCACTGCTTAATGATTCTCACTGTGAAGTGGTTCCTCCTTGTTTCTATGCTGGAGCTCCCTCAAATGAGCTCATTAAATAAAAAAGCCTAACCCTAACCCTAACCCTAACCCTAACCTTCAGATCAGAATTTGACAAACTCTATCAAAATCTGCCAGAAAAGTAAAGCAAGCAGCTGACCGCAGCATTTTCATCAGCAGCATGGTTATCTCAAGCTGGGTGACTTAATCCAGGTTGTTTGTGCTCGCACAGAATCTTATTACTCCTGGTTCTGCCACAGGACAGCAGCACAAAGGAAGGTTACAGACACATTCTCTCCGACTGAGAAATTGTAAGATTTTTATCTAACAGAGAGAGAAGCAAAGAAGCCGGAAACGAGTGCAGTCGGGTGAGCGAAAGGGGAGCGATCAATACTGAATAGAATAGCTGACAATGTCATCTGGACAGAACCTCTGGGAGGACTGATTTTTAAATTGCTCATCATTATCAAGATGTTTGTATTTTTAAACACCATGACTTAGCGTCTGCTCAAAATGGACTTCCGATTCCGTTTCTTAGTCTCTTTTTCTGCAACCTCTAGAAAGTGGCAAGGCGATCTGTGTGTGCTTTCACTATTGTGCCTTGTTCTGAAGGAAAGAGCTTTTCTTTTCTTTTTTTTCATTTTCAGATAGGCATTTAATTGTGCTCCGTGAAGCCAAAGAACTGAATACAGGAATACCTTAACCACTTTTAGTACAATTTTGAATTGCATGTGAGTCTTCCAGGTTAAAAGAAAAATATAAAGGAACAGTTTTTCAAGAACTTGCAGGTTCTGCAAGCTTCATGTTCTAGGTACATCATACTGTAAACATTTGTTTCTGAAGATCAACACGAGTCTCCCTTAATAATCAGGGGATAGGCTACTTTCCACCATGCCCTTTCCTCATTGCATCATAGTACTTTTACAAAACTACAGGGTATTAATGCATTTATGAAAACAAGGAGGATCTTCACACTTTGCTCAGGCTCTGGGGAATTATAGGTAATATATATTTTTGGCTTTTAAAAACAGGGAGGGGAAATTCCTGTCCTTGCTGCCCTATCAAAGGGTTGCAACTCTTTGTTCAGATCCATTTTTTAAACTAGGGTAAATTAACTCTTGTAATAGAAAAATAAATAACAACTTACTACATTTAGGAATTCCTCAGCTGACTTGGATAACTACGGTAGGAAGCAAAATGTACCGTGTACTGTGAGGTCCAGAAATGAAGAAACTTCTTGGTTGAGAAGCAAAATGCTTTCAAGGGAAAAAAATCAAGGGAAAAAACGGCTCCTTGTGTACAGCCATAATCTGGATGACTGAGAATATCCCTAGACATTTTTCTGCTTGGAATGCGACTTGGATATACCAAATATTATTATTACATATGCAAAAGGGACATCCATGCAAGAGAGTCACATTATATAAATGTGGCACACAAACCACTTGTTCACTCAACAAAGATATGTTTGCCTCCATTTCACATAAAATTTGGACCACTGTAAAAATTTATGAAAGGAAGGTAAAGTTTTTCATTATTTGAGGCAGCTGTTTCCAAGAATAACTGATGCCTAGATTAAGGAAAGCTTTTTTAGGGTCCATGGATCAAATACAACATCAATGAAAAGCAGATGGATTTGTTAGTGGGCTAGAAAAAAAATCACATGGAAATCATTTGAGGTGGTTCGAGATTTTCTTGGCATCGACAGACTATGGAAATTGTCAGACATTCAGGTCATTGTTGTCTCAAAGGTGCTTTTTAAAAAGGCAACTGGACTTTGTTTTTCCTTGAAGGAGCTTCACCTCTCATCCAAGAAGCTTTTTCAGTCCTGTCAGAACTGAAGAAGCTTCTTGGAGGACCAGCACAATGTCTTCAAGGAAAAACAAAAATCCAGTTGCCTTTTGAAAAAGCATC
>JANHFO010001711.1:111200-123665 GCA_032468095.1 Pareas carinatus
TGTACACCACCAATTCCCCCCTTTCCCCTCCTAACTTCCTCCCCCTCTTCCCAGTCCCTTCCCCCATATCCCATATTTTGTAAGTATTGTTAAAGTTCAATGTTAAATTTTTATGTTATCTGTACACCGCCCTGAGTTCCTCGGGAGAAGGACGGTATATAAATCTAATTAAATAAATAAAATAAATAAATAAATAATAATATACATAGATATGTTTATATAGTGACTAGATTTAGGGCCATTTGAATTTTTAATAGCCCTATTTAAAGGTTTATTTCAAATAGATTGTTGACTCACTGTGGTGCTTTACCAATATTCTGGTACTGTCTTTTCCTCCTCCTCTTCCTCTTCCTCCTTCTCCTTCTCCTACTCCTCCTCCTCCTCTTCCTCCTCCTCCTCTTCCTCCTCCTCCTCTTTCTTCTGCTTCTTTTCCTTCACTCAGAGTTATACTTTTCACACCCTGCATGTCACTATTAGCGTTTAGTTGCCACATACTTTTTCCCCCCAGGGGGACATTCTGATTTTCATTTCCCTTCAACTGTGTATTGTAAGAGGAAAGCAGCTCTTTGTAAAGAAAACTTGTGCATTAACACCGGTCTTTTGCTGAGAAACAGTGGACAAGACTCCTGCTTTTCTGGAACAAGAGAATACAATTTAGCATATTCCGCCCTCCAATTTCTCTCTACAGAACCCCATGACAATGGGTGGATTTAAATAAAGCACAGCATTATTGTTTGACACACATATGGGAAGAAATAGAAGATGTGTTGTTGTTTTTTCTTTCTTCTTTCAGGATGAGAAATGCCATTCTGTTTCTTCCCTTGCCACCCATACACACAAGATAATAAAGCTTGCTTTTCACCAGTGACAATTTTATTATAGGTAATCTCTTTGGAAGTAAATACTTTTTTCAGCATTGCCCTAAATTTTTCTCCTTAACTTTGAGAGTAAGCCTATTTTCCTTCTTAAACTAACTGACTTTTATTTATAATTCTCACCTTTGGTTTTGAAATAAATGTCAGGATGATGGATAGCTGACTTTCTCCCGTCAGACGTTGGAAGTCAAGTTGGCAGCTGAAGGAGGAAAGACATCGGAATTAAGATTCAAACAGGGCTGCTAAATTAGAAGGAGAAACATTTAACATGCAAAATGTCTTTATTATTCTGACACAACCAACAGGCTTCATTTGCATCCACAAACTGTATCCAGTAACTTGGATCTGGAAGCCTTAGAAGTCACCACTCTCTGAAGAAAAGGGTCTTTTATAATCCTAATGATTGGTTATACTTTCAAAAAAAGGTGACAGGGGGTCCTTCAATGTGTCATAGCTTAAAATGATTTGAGGAACTACCAGCTTATCTTCAAAGAGCAGATATATGAACTATCATTTTTGATTAAAGTTCTCCGTTCTGAAATATAATAAAAAACGTTTGCTCACTACAGCTGGAATAATCTGTTTTAAATATATTTGCATATCTCTTTTGCTGTCCAAATGTTTCTCTCTCTGGAGCATTCTTTCTACAGTTAGGAACCTAGTTCAGAATCATCGGTAGTAGTAGCTGCAATCTACAGAAAAAAAAATACTTAGTAGTAAATAGTAGCAAGCAGCACACATACAAAACAAATAAGCTTTGTTCATACTTTTGTGATCGCCATCTTGACTTTTTGAACACCCCCATTGACAACCTTGCAAAACATAGCATGTCTGGTTCCCCACACAAGTGGTCTCCAAACATTTTCTCAGGATAGGTCAAATATTGTGCTTCCTATAGTTTTAGCAATGAGGTTCTTCCTGGTACCTTGCCGTAAGTAGAATTTTTATAAAAATAAAGCTACATACACTAAGACATCAAATGTCAATAGTGGTTTTTAAATTCAGATTTTAAAATTCCAGTTCTGGAACTGAAACTAGAAATGTAAGTTTTGGATTTCTTGATTGATTATAAAAAGATTTTGTACTCCAGATCAGAGTTAAGGATGGGTTCCAGACAAGAAAATATGAAATGCCATTGAGGCGGCAGTGGGAGGGGAGGAGGGAATTCTGTTAATTTAATATAAAACATTAACAAAAATAGGTCTATTTTAATCTAATTCCCTACCCTTGTGCATTCCTTTGTGTATTCCCTTATGCATTCCCTACTTTTATGGTGTCCTTTATCCTTATGCATTATTGGCCAAAATAACTTTAAAAGTTCTGTTGAGTTAATTGGTTGATTCTCGGTACACCAAAATCATCAGTACAAACTGGAAGCAGATATTTGGAATTTCAAGAAGAGGTTTTCACAACTTAGTAGAAGATGCTGGAGCTGAACTTGAGATGCTTTTCTCAGGCTAACCGAGTGCTCTGGACCTCCCATGCTTAAATTATCCATAGTTGACTTGCTTCCAGGTTGTAGTAGATCCGATATCCCATGACTTATCATTAACTGCCCCAGTGGAGAGAGAAGGAAGATTTTACAATGCATTGACCTAGACAGATAGTGTATAATTTCTGCTGTGAAAAATTAAAATAATTCTTAAACCCTAGAAATAATGTGATCAAGTTCTGGTGTATTGAATTCTCCTTTTTCCCATTCTCTGTTAAGAAACAGGATTTTGCTGACTGAGAATTGAGTTTGGTATCAGCAAAGGGAAAGTACTTCATTACACAATACATAATTAACTTAGGAAAGCTGCTCCTTCAAGATGTGGTGATAACTGCTGATATAAATGGCTTCTTAAAAGGGTCAGGGAAATTCACAGATTGTGATTCAATCAATAGCTATTTGTTATGTTACCAAAGGGAACTTCCAAGTTTAGAGGCAGTAAATGTCCACAAAGAACTGGATGTGGAAAACAGAAAATAGCCTTGAAAACATACTTGTCAGTTCTGAAACACATTGTCTCACTTGGAAATATAACAATAAACTAGATTGGTTTTTCTCAATCATGGTAACTTTCTGAAGTCTACAGAGGTTAGACTTCAACTCCCCACAAGTTGAGAGTTGAAGTCAGCTCATCTTAGTTGCTAAGGTTGAGAAACATTAAACTAGATGAATTTTAATCCCATGCAGTGAGGCGAGACTTACTTTTCATTTTACTGCTTTATTGTTGGTACTAGTTTATATTATGCTTGCTATATGTTATTGATTCACCCACACTGGGCTTAACTGTGAGGTCATATTAAATGATTACATTACGACGGTTGCTATTAATTGATTATTAATCCTATAGAGAAACCTTCTGCAATCTACATTGCACAATGTGGATCCTAACTGATTGACTGATTGATTAATTAATTAATTAATTTTTAAATTTATATGGCACCCATCTCACTCTCAAGCAACTCAGGGTGGCTTTCCCTGAATTTTCCCACTAGTATGGTCCTGATATATGCCGGTATACTGCAGATGTTAGGATATGGACTGAGAGGAGATCCTTGGAGTAGAGATCCTAGCTTGCATAGCATGAGCATGCTTATGATTTGGTTGTGTTTATGGTACACTGGCCTAAATGCTACAAAACACATCAAAGTTATCCTTGCTATTAGCAGGAAATCATGGATATAGCATGGATATACATAAAGTATCTAGACTATCATTTATCTTTTTTGTAATTGTTTTTATTACTTTTCCATTAATACATCCACTGTTTTGCTACATATATTACATTCACATAAACCCATCAGACAAACCATACAAAAAATAAACCATAGTTAATATTAATTGCGGTTTCAAGTCACTTGACCATTGACTTATTTCTGCTCATCGACACTCGAGACAATTCATCATTTTATCTAATGCCTTATGGTCTCGGTATCATGCGAAAGCACAGTTGTTCTATCTATTCTTCCCTACCTCTGTCCCTTCTTTAAATGTTCTAATTTTATTTCATCCATCTACTTCTCTTTCTCTTTCTTCTACAATTTTTATCAATTGTACCTTCTTGTTTATTGTTTCGTCTTGTTTTCTTTTTGGTTATTGCTGTTTCAAGTCCTACTACTTACGTGTTTTATGTTTTGACCCTTCTTTGGATGTATCCCTCATTTGAATCTTATAGCATAGTAAATTGTAGAGGCCTTATGAGACAGCAGTAATCCATAATTATTCCTTTTTCTAGTTTGTTTGTCTCTTTTTTCCTTCCTCTATTGTTAACTTCTTTGCTATGGTTGGCCATTTCTTATTTGCCATAAAACCATGGGAAAGCCTCAGTTGATCAAAGCCTGAAGGTCAACTTCTATGGTTCAATTATGGTATCTATGTGGAATATTGAACTTATATGACAGGTAAATGGAAAAGAGCACGAATTAATGAAATGGGAAAAAAATGAATAAAGGTGGTCTGATTTTATAGAGCTGATTAATCTTCTCCTTCTTCTCCTCCTTCTTTTTCTTCTCCCAAAAGTGCACGATCCACTTTTGTCAGATCAAGTGAGTGCTGATCCATTGGTTGTGATAGAAGTTGACAGACTATCTTGATGTTTGAGGTCCAAAAAAGAGTGAATGACCCAAAGTCACCAAGTGGACTTTATGTCTAAGGTGGGACCATAACTCACATCTCCTTGTTCTTAACCTGCTGTCTTAACCACTAGATCAAACAAATTAATGCATTCAGGAAAGTGAAAGGAAATTAAAAATAAGAGGGCTAAATATAAGTTAATAGGAATTCAGTTACTCTAGGTTGTTGTGGATACCTATGAAAGTAAGATTTGCAGATGGGTGATAATTGGAAAATTGTGTAACAAAATGAATAAATGCAATAAATGTGTGGGGGGCAACATTCTGTAAAGTGTCATGAATTGATGGATGGGACTGAGATAAGAATATACAGAAAAGGTGATTCATCATATGAAGGCCTAAGAATGAATTAAAATTGCAACCATTTGGTGAATCTATGCTTGGAAAAAGGTTTGATACATAGCATTGAAATCTATTCATATGTACATATGTTAAATGAATATAAATCTAAAAGTGATGCAGTTGCTCCTGATGAAACATTGAGAGAATTAATGAAGGATGCATAAATGTGGAGAAGTTCTCAGTGTGGTACAGGTTTTATTCATGTCAAGAACAGATTTTTTTGCGCGGTGGAATGAACATAGAAGAAAACTAAGAAAATGAAAGAAATGAGAATGAAAGCAGAATGACTGCAAGGAGCGGAATTATGAGTCCTATCTTCTATGAGAAGATAGATTGATCTCCCAACAGAATAAATGGAAAACTAAGCTAGAAAAGAAGATGTAGAAGATGCTTCAAACTGAATGAAGAGAATGCATCAGACATGAATGAAATTATGGTAATGGAGATATTGAAATGCTTGGTAGAATGAATAAGAAGAAAGATGCCCTTAAGAGGATGAATGCTGCAAAAAATGACTATGAAAAAAAACCTTCTGAAATTGTGCACACCAAGAAAAAGTCAGGCCGAAATAACATAACCATATAGCTAAGAATGGAAAAGACTAAAAGCAGCAAATAAAATGTAGAGCAATTTTGATGGATATTAAGACATCATACTGAAAGAATATGAATAGAGCTAAAACAAGGAGCTTCCAGTAGAGCTGATGAAATTAGAAATAAAAGTAATGACAAGATTTGGAGTGACACTGAAGTGAGAAAATAATGGGGAAAGTACTGTATCTTAAAGATTTGAAAGATATGGTATTTATTTATTTGTTTGCTTGCTTGCTTGTACTCCAATAGACTCTGAGCGGCATATAAAGTTAGAAAAAGCTTAAAAACAGCTAAAAACATAAAATCAAATAGACACCTCAGGCTAAAATATAATCTAAGAAACAACAAAATCAGCAAAACAAAACAGAATTCTCAAATACATCATATTTACCGCCAGCTTACCAGGTACTTAGGAGCTGAGGGTTCAACAGAATAAGGAAACAACAACCAATGATTTAATAGAGTTCAACCATTAACAACTAAAAGCCACACACAGTCAGGCACCCCTTAAATACTATGCATGGAACAGCCCAGTGTACACAAAGAGAAAGAACTTTGTTTCTTGAGAATGAGCTACAACATGAGTCTGAAAACTTGGAAGAAGTATAAACCGTTGATCCTAGTGACTGACTCATATGGGTTCCTGCAACACTGGATCCTAGGATGCTTGTATTTGCCTTCATTCATGACAAATCATAAACATCACATCAGGCCAGGTTTTCAAAGGCAGGTTTTCAAAGCCTTCTGGAACCCCAGAAGAGTTATACATTAATGTACCAGTAAATAGGTAACTACAATGAAGTAGCTAATGGATTTGATTAATAAGTTACTTTAAAACAAATGCTATAAAAGTGTGGAAGAATTTCTCAGATCAGAGATCAGCACACAATCCCACACAAGCCCAAAATCATTTATTGAATGGTACCATAAATGAAAGACAAGCTTAAAATAGGCAGGAAAGAACCCATTCCTACATAGACTTATGCAAATTGCAAATTGCATACATGTAATCAGTGTCATAAAAAAACGTGATTAAGTCATGGCAAAATGTGTGTTAGTGATGTTAGCCTGGTGAGTCAATGCTTGAAATACCATATCTCAAATTAACAAAGAGGACTTAGAATGTATCTTGTTGAGGTAGTATGTCTAGTTTAATGAAAAGACTAGGGGTGACATGTTAGCAGTGTTCCAATATCTAAAGGCTGTCACAAAGAAGAGGGAATCAATCTATCTTCACATCACCTGAAGGCAGAACAAGAAGCAATGGATGGAAACTAATCTTGAAGAGAAGCAAGCCAGAACTAAGGAGAAATTTCAATTAATCAGTGGAATGACTTGCCTCCAGAAGTTGTGGGTGCTCCAACACTGGACGTTTTTATGAAGAGATTGAACAATCATGTGTCTGAAATGGTATAGGATTTCCTGCCTGAGGAGGGGGTTGGACTAGAAGACCTCCAAGATCCCTTCCAGCTCTGTTATTCTGTTAGATATTGGTTTCTCAGCATTTCTGTTTATTTGAATCCACATTCCTGCAGTCCAAGTATTTCATGCCTGAGCTGCCAGTTATCGTTCCTTGGAGAAAGGGAGGAAGAAAAGTGAACCCTTAGGAGAAAGGGCGATTTTGCTAACCTATCCTCATGCCTTCTTCTCCTTCATTGGTGTTCAGAACAAGTAGGGATGTAGGAATGTTGTTCCTACAAGGTTCAACATTGTAGGAATGTTGAAAATTGTACTGGGCTGTAGGGATAGACCTGAGGAGCTGTGATGGTGTGCGGGAAAATTCTTGGAAGGGCGGGCAAGGAGATGTTGCCTAGGGAATGGGCAGATAAGAGACGGCAGGGTCCACAGGTGAATTGTAGGCAGGGCAAGAGGCCCAGAAGTGACTCTCTCTAGGTTTTCAGGCTGTAATGTTAACAGCAGAACTGTACTTTTAGACTTGCAAGAGTTTGTTAATGTAGTTGTACAATAAAGTAGAATTAGTTTATCTGGTTGTGTTTTCGTCTGTTCTGCTAGTAAGACTGACTGGAGCAGGAGGATGTTTAACAGATGAAGATGCACAGGGATTGCTCAATATTAAGAAAGGATGAGTTGCAGGGCACCCATGTTTATAGGTAGCTAATATAGGGTAAAGTTTCTCAGGGATAAGTTATGCCACATAATGATAAAGTACCTGAGCATGCAATAGACATGCACAATTCTCAAGCTATTAAATGCTTGGGAATTACACATGTAATACTTTGGAGTTGCACCTAGCCTTAATTTCTTTCCAACTTCAGGAAAATAGAGTGAAGATCAAGACTTTAATCAAGCCTAAGTTCTGACCTAAGCTTAATACACAGAATTGTCTGTTACAATGTTCTACCTATGAATGAATACTTCAGGTTCAACCACAATAATACATGGGCTAACAACAGATATAAACTCAAAGTGATCCGTTCCAGACTAGATTGCAGAAAATATGACTTTAGCAAGAGTGGTCAATGCCCGGAACTCATTACCTGACACTGTTGTTACATCCTCAACCCCACAACTCTTTAACCTTAAACTAGCTACCGTGGACCTCACTCCATACCTAAGAGGCCTATAAGGAGGCGTGCATAAACGCACTAGCGTTCCTACCATCCCTGTCCTACTGTCCCCATTTATTCATACTCATTTATTATCATGCATATGCTAATACCTGTCTATACCTACATGTTTATATAGTATGTTCCTACTTATACTTGTTTTTCTCATAAGTTTAAATAAACTTAAATTTAAAGTTCTGTGAGAGTCAATTATGTTTTTGACTGTTTTTAATTGAAGCATAACTGTTCGTATTTTGTTTTTGTCTGTTAGCTGCCTTGAGTGCCTTAGGTAGAATGAATTGGTATAAGATATAATAATCAACACGTAAATAATTACTCATGTTTTCCCCTTACTTTTTTTCCTTTATGGAAAAATCAGCTGTGACTATTATTGAAAATAGGAGACACTATATATCCACTCTTCCCTTACTTTCACTTTGCTTGTTCTTAACTTTCAGTGTTCTTCTGACAGTGACTGAGAAAGTCAGAATGTGTAATGTAGTTCTTAAGATATTGGGCTAAGAGTTTTCTTTAATGTTGAGTTGAAGTGCTAGTCACCTATACATAAAATCCATACCAACATGACTTGTACTATCTCTGTTGCCAAATTTGCATTTATTATTTCTGTTTCCAGGCATTGAGAGTTACCAAACTTCCTTCTGTGGGAGGATGACAAAATCTCACAGAAAAGCCTTGGTTTTTTTCAATGGTGTTGGAATAAAGGGTGTTGCAGATGTGGAAGATGGAATACAGTTCTGAGGATGAGGATCACACTTTATTAAAACTACAGCTGTCTTCCAGGTTACAAAGGAGATGAAAAAACAATAAAAAGGAAGACCTTTTATAAGGATTTTGAGTTCTGGAGAGGGAAATTCTAGGGCTGTGATTTGCTGACAGGGTCTTGAGATCATAAAGGCAGAATTGGAAATGTTTGATTGCGAAAGGAGAATATTTTATGTTAAGAGACTTCAACATAAGCATGCCATGTTTTAGAGGCAGCAAAATGCTGGAAATAACCATTGTTTCTCTTAGCAAGTGGGAAACATTGATAAGATTAGGAGCTTATCATCTGGCTACAGTCTCAGCATGAGTTTAGGACACCAAGGGAAGGGCGAGGCACACCACAGAGTCTCTGCTCCTAAGTATAACACTTTCAACTGTTTCACTGTCAGAAGCGACTTTAATATTTAAAATGTATTGATTATTAACATCTTGTCAATTAAGCAATACAGAATAACAGAATAACAGACTTGGAAGGGACCTTGTAGGTCTTCTAGTCCTGCTCGGTCAGGAAACCCTATACCACACAGATAGTCTTCAAATTACAACCATTTGCTTAGTGACTGAAGTTACAACAACACTGAACAAAGTGACCTAGCTGGTTTGCACACTTACAGCATCCTCATGATCATGTGATCAAAATTCAAAAACTTGGCAACTGTCACGCACTAATGACAGTTGTACAATCCCCAGGTCACGTGATCACTGATTGTAACCTATTTCATTTCTTTTCATCCAAGAAAATATGAAGGAAGGACCTTGTTTAGGGACAGAAACGGATTCTTTGGTTCTGACAGGATTATGTAAAGTGGGAAAATGAATCTGATCGCTGTCATGTTTTGATAGGTCAGAGGAAGTGTCATTTCAGCCCTAACAGGGGAAAATATTGATTTAAGATGAGGTTCAGTTAATGTCAGCGAAAGCTTGTCTCACTTATAGACTAGGAATAATAAGAAGGAACATCACAAGGTCATGACAGAGAGGGGACTTGTCTGAATCATGAAAGTGAGGAAAGCTTAAAGGTTAAAGTTCATCCTCAGTCATGAAAGCTTCTTAGGTGACTTTGAGTCAGTCATCTTCTATCAGCCCAATCAAATTTACGTGGCTCTTCTGTGAAAAAAATGGAGAAGGGACCTCTCAAGGGAAGATGGATTGTTAACCTAACCAATGAATAAACATACAAGACTAGCCTCTCTGCTTGACAATACTCCCCAATCTATTTCTCATAGCCACCCCATTTCCCTATTCATCCAAGTATGCTCGAAGGGAGGAATGTTAAGTAGGTTGAGATAAACAAAGAAAATCCCCCTTCAGAAAGTCCTGTTCAAAGTGGAGTAAAACATTTGGAAAGTTGGACCCTTTTATGGATGAAGGGGAAAATATCTTCCTACCAAGCTGTCTTCTCAGATTTGGGGGTAAACATCTGTGACTCACATAAACAGAAGAGCAATTTGAAATAGGAGATTTTATCATTCTTAACATACATCCTCTGATTTTCTTCAAACCATCAGAGAAAAGATACATGCACTTGGATCATCATGTGAGTTTTGAAAACTCAAGACATTTTTCAGTAGTAGCAGTAGAATAAAAATTAAGCCAGGCAAGTGAAAAGGACATTCTGGGGGTATTTGGAAGATAAATTAAATTCAAAGTATTAATCTTTTTGCATGCCTGCCTGTGTTATCTGTCAGTCACTCAAATACACCAAAAGAAACGAGCTCTGAAAGTTTATTCAAAGAAGACATAGAAATGGAAAAGAGTGGGGGAGAAGCACACTCTCAAGGTCAAAAAGAATTGAGCAAGTCTCTATTTCTTTCAAAATCTTGAATCACTTGTTGCTTGACAAGATGAATGTTCTTTATGATTATGAATGCATCTTATGCTTATATGTACATGAAATGAAATGAAGCCTTTATTGTCATATTGCAACATGTGTACAATGTGATTGTCTTGAGTCTCCCTTTGTGCACTTGCCCCCAACACATGCAGATGCCACATTGTTTCATTATTATTTTTCATTTAGGAGTCTAACAGCCCACGGATTAAAAACTATTCTTTGGCCTGTTTGTGTGGCTGCCTATGCTTCTGTGTATCCTGTCCGATGGTAGGAGAGTAAAGAAGGGCTGACCAGGGTGTGAGTCGTCCCTGAGGATTTTCTTCATTCTTCTGAGGAAACAGGTCCAAACAATGTCATCCAGTGATCTCAGGGGACAGCCCACCATGTTTGTGCTGTCCTCACCACCCTCTGTAAGGTCTTTCTATCCGTGGCTGTCAAGCCAGCATACTCCACTGTAATGCAATATGTGAGGACACTTTCGATGGTGGACTGGTAGAAGGAGATCATCAGCTGTTGTTCCACTTTATTTTTTTTGCAAGATCCTAAGGAAGCAGAGTCTCTGTTGGGCCTTTCTGGCCACCTGGTCGTGTTAATTTTCCAGGTGAGATCTTCAGTGAGATAGACTCCCAGGAATTTAAAGGAGGGAAATCTCTCCACACAGCCCTGCTCGATGTAAAGTGGGGCAGGTTCCTCTCTCTTCTTCCGGAAGTCTAACACCATCTTCTTTGTCTTGCTGATGCTCAAATGCAGGTTGTTTTGTAAGCACCATGTGGATAGTTTTTGAACCTCCCCCCTGTATGCTGTTTCGTCTCCATCTGTAATAAGACCCAATACGGTGGTATCATCTGCAAACTTAATGATCACAGTGGATGGGTCAGACAATACACAGTATGCACAGTATGGATCAGATCTACCAAAGGATAGTGCAATGGTGAAATGGGAGAGATCAAAGAGAGGGGTTCATCCAAAATAAAAACTGCTCCCTAAAATTCTAATCACCTTTTTACATACTTTATGACTATGAATGTATCTTATGCTTATATACATAATTGATTATGCCTATATATACAAATGATCGTGATTATGCTTATATATTCAAATTGTCTATGAATGTATCTTGATGGTATCCTTGTTATCTATGTAGGTAGGTATTGAGCATGCTCACTAAAGACAAATTCCTTGAGTGCCCTGACACACATGGCAAAATAAAATTTCTAATTCTGAGTCTGATTTTTTTCCCTGGCTAATTTATACACTGTGCACTGAAACCACTATAGTACGTTTTAGCTTACCAAAATTGGCTAAGGGATGAAGGGCAACAGGAGTTTTTTTGAGAGATTACATTTATCTTGGGATGACACTATAGCTCTTATACATTAAGCAAAAAGAATGGGTAGCTTGAGCGACTGTACATGATCTTTCAGCAGGTTTGTTGTATTATTCTACAGTGCCCTTCAATATTTGTGGGAGCCAAAATTATATGGGGACCAATGTATTTTGGGAATTAAGGAAAAAATGGATACCTTAATTTTGCAGTTGGAAATAGCACCATAAAATTCATGCCCATGGCAAGGGCTTTTGTTTTTGGAATATGAAGGGTTAGGGTTATATGGGTTATGGTCCCTTTAAGCGCCTAACTGGTTGGTTTACAACATGGCTGACTAGCGGAGTCATGCTGAGTCATGGTAATTGCTTTAAACCAGGATATTTAGTATAAAGGCAATTGACTTGAGAGCAGTCACTCTCTGCTACTCTCCCTTCGATATTCTATGACTGCTTTGCTTCTGTATTTGATCCTGTGTATTGTTGCTGAAGATTGCTGACCAACTTTGTTGGTGAAATTGCTGGTG
>JANHFO010001712.1:22754-45108 GCA_032468095.1 Pareas carinatus
AAAGAAAGAAAGAAAGAAAGAAAGAAAGAGGGAAGGAAGGAAGGGAGGTAGGGAGGGAGGGAGGAAGGAAGGAGGAAGGAAGGAAGGAAGGAAGGAAGGAAGGAAGGAAGGAAGGAAGGAAGGAAGGAAGGAGAAATTTACCATTAAAAGGAGAATGAGCAACATAAAGTTGATAGATACTACCTTTTCTTTCCCTATTCCACAAATCAATCCTATTCTTACAGGGATGCATGAAAAACTTTCAGGAACTATATACATAGTCTTCGACTTATGACCACTCGTTTAGCAACTGTCCGAAGTTACAACCACACTGAAAAAGAAACCGCTTCTCGCCCTTACCACTATTGTAGTATTCCTGTGGTCACTTGATCCCAATTTCAGCCCTTAGCAACTGGCATTTATTTATGCAACTGACATGTATGTGTGTATTTCAATATCCCAGAATCATGAGATTGCTATCTGCAACCATCCCAGCCAACTTTCAACAAGCGAAGCCAACAGGGGAAGCCTGATTCACTTAATGACCACACGATTCACTTCACAATTGCAGTGATTAGCTTAACAACTGTGGCCAAAAGCTGATGAGATCCGGTGCCATTCACTTAACAACCGCATCACTTAGTGATGGAAGTTCCAGTGCCAACTGCGGTCGTAGGTTGAGGACGACCTATATGAACAGGAGGCTTGACAGGCAAATTTCTCTCAATCCACTTTCAGCTTAAATTCCTTTCAATAAAGGAGAATGTTTGTAGCTCGGGGTTGAAACGAGGGGTCCTGGGAGCTCCCTGATCTTGCCTGCTTCCTTGTAGACATTCGTTTATCCAAACTGAATATAGAACATAGAATAATATAGAGTTGGGGGTGCTTGGGGGGCCTTCTGGTCAAACCCCCTGGTCAAGCAGGAGAAGCTTGGTTATTTTTCATCCATTGTTTCTCACCTTGCCTTTTGGTGCTTTGGAAAAGCACCCATTAACCAAGCTTGAAGGGGTTCGCAGGGAGGAGGAGGAGGACTGCAAGGTTCTCGGTGCATCATGAACTGTCTGCAAGAAAGCATCCAAGCTCGGAGACCACCAAGGGCCCCCACCCCCGCTTCATGTTTTTATTTCCTTCTCCTGCCAAAAAGCCAATGGCAGCTAGAAATACTGAGGCATGCTTGGAAATTCCAGGAAGCTGGAAAGGTTTATCGATAACTGACTCTGGGAAATGTAGGATCTTGGAGAAGGGAACCTTGCATAGGCTTTCAGGATTCCAGGATGTTTTTTTTCCGTTTTCAGCCATTACATCCTCCCTACGACAGTAATATGGCATGCCTGCTTCTTGACTTGGCCAACATCAAAGAGACAATATCTCAGTCTCTCTGAGATTCTCTCTTCCTCGCCTTGCACTAAACAAAATCACACAGACTTCTGTTTCTAGTCTCTTATCCACGTTCCTTCTCAGCAACTCTCTCTGATGCCTTCTCCAAGGTCATTCCAAATTCTTTTATTGAGTGGGAATTGCACTATTGGGCACCATTAGCCCCTTCAGCTTAATATTTTTCCCGGCAAAGGTGAATCTTCCGAACGCTTCTGGGTTGGAACGTGTGACTTTCATCCAAGCACGACTCCTATGAAAGACACAACATACTTACCAGATTAGGGAAATTAGGAGGGTCACCCTGGTTAACTGGGGTTTTCTCAGGAGATCCAAAGCCGATGCAGAGTTGGCTTTCTCTTGAGGTTTTAGCTTTATTGAAAGATGAGAAATTGAAAGAATAAAAGTGAGAAGGAGAATGTCTCTGTTTCATTTTCAATATTCAGAGAATTTGTTTTCCCAGCAACTTCTTATATAGGTTTCTGGTTAACCCACTTCTCCAGATGTATTAAACCACATGTACTATGGCTAGGCTCAACAAGAGTTGTTGCCAAGATTTCTAGAAGACACCACGTAAGGAAAGGAAAATACAAACCAAAGTTCAACAATGCAGGCCGTCTTCCATTTACAGCGATTCGTTTAATGACTATTCAAAGCTAAAACACCACTGAAAAAAGTGACATATAACTGTTATTCACAGTTATGACTGTTGCGACATCTCCATGGTCATGTGATCAGAATTCAGATGCTGAGCAGCTGACTCATGTTTATGACAGTTGGGGTATCTTGGGGTCATGTGATCCCCTTTCCCCACCTTCTGACAGACAAAGTCAACGGAGGAAGCCAGATTCACATAACAATAGTGTTACTAACTTAGCAACTGCAGTGACTCACTTAACAACTGTGCCAAGAAAGGTCATAAAATGGGGGGAAACTCAACGACTGTCTCACTTAGCAACAGAAACTTTTGGCTCAGTTGTGACTGTAAGTCAAGGATCTCTAATTTAACAGCATTTTAGGAAAGAAATGTCTATTCATCTCAAATGTTCATTCAATACAAAATGTTGTCATGTCTAATGTCACTTGTGTAATAATGTTGTTAGATAGATAATGTAATTTCTCTACCGTGTTTCCCCAAAAACAAGACACTGTCTTATATTAGTTTTTGCATCCAAAGATGCACTAGGTCTTATTTTCAGGGGAGGTCTTATTTTTCCACCGAGGCCGCCCCGAACCGGAAGTCCGAGGCCTTATTATTGGGGAGGTCTTATTTTCGGGGGATGCCTTATATTTCAGCGAGAGGCAAAACTGCAAGGAGGTCTTATTTTCGGAGGATGTCTTACTTTCGGGGAAACAGGGTAGTTTGAATCCTTTAAAGAAAGGCTTAAACATAATTTAAGCAACTGGATAGTTTTATACTAGTCTCTAGACCTACAACACCAGAACCCATGAGGCTGGGACATAATCACAAACTAACTGGATATCACCTTCATCTGCAAAAGTCTCATGGACTTGACTCTCTGTAGAAGTGCATCCCCATTAAAGCCTGCAAAAGGCTTTCCATTGATGGAAGAACTCAAGATGGCGACTGCTCACCTGAATAAAAACTCACTCCTGCTTCGACCGGTTGACTTTCTGAAGTTCAAGAGAAGGAGGCGTTTCACTTTGGCTAAGAATCTACACGGGGCTGCCCTTGAAAAGTATCTGGTTCAAAATGCAGTGGCCCTGGTGGTTTTTGTGCAGACCTCAGCATGCACATGTGTCGCCTCTCCTGTGACACAGGTTCCTGATTCAAGGTGCCAATTCAAGGTGCAGGTTGTCACCTTTAAAGCCCTTGATGGCTTGGGACCCGGGTATCTGAGCATCCGTCTCTTGATGGTCACATCCCACCTGACACCCACTAGAGCGGGGAGGCAAGGAAGGTTGTGGGTCCCGTCCCTTAAGGAGGTGCATCTGGTGGGACCCTGAAGAAGGGCCTTCTCCGTGGTGACTCTGGAACATCATCCTCCCGGAAATTAGACTGGTCCCCCCCACTCCAACCCTCTTTTGTAAGGCCCTGAAGGCGCAGTTGGCTTGGGGAACCCAAAGTGGGATGGAGACCATTAAATGGCTGGTCTGAGTGTGCGTTTTCATTGAGGGGGTGGGGATAATATTTTATTATTATTTTTCTATTTTATTTTTTCTACTTTGTGTTTCTATTGCCTGTAAGCCACCTAGAGTCACGGCGAGCAAGTACAGGTAATCGTCGACTTTCAACAATTGGCTTAGTGACCATTCAAAGTTACAGCTACATTGAAAAAAGTGACTTACGACCATTTTTCACACTTATGACCATTGCAGCATCCCCATGGTCACGTGATTTACCTTTAGATGGTTGACAAGCGACTCATATTTATGACAGTTGCAGTGTTCCGTGGTCATGAGGTCTCGTTTTGTGACCTTCTGACAAGCAAGGTCAAGGGGGAAGGTCAGATTCACTTAACAACCGTGTTACTACTTTATAACAACTGTGACGATTCAATTAACAACTGTGGCAAGAAAAGTTGTAAAATGGAGCCAGACTCGCTTATCAAATGTCTCACTTAGCAACATACATTTTGGACTCAATTGGGGTCGTAAGTTGACAGCTGCATGTAGGTGACTATATACATTCTTTAAAATAAATAAATGAGGGGAAAAGACATGAGAGGCAAACTGTCTTCTTTTTCCTCAAGGGAAAAAAACATAGTCCAGTTGCCTTTGAAAAAGCACCTTTGAGACAAACATGACCTGGATAATTTAAAATTCTCCATAGACAAGATAAGGAATTTTAGCCAAAAACTACTAAAGGACCACAACGACCAGAACAGGGATGCAGGGAATGTTATGGGTTCCCACCCGTAAGGAGGGCCATCTACTGAGACCAAGAAATAGGGCCTTCTCCATGGTGGCTCCTTTCCTGTGGAACATCATCCCTGCAGAGACACGAATAACCCCCCACTTTAAGCCTCTTCCAAAAGACCCTGGAGACATGGTTCCACCAATGGGCCTGGGGACCACAGGATGATATGGAGCTCATCAAGTTGTTGATCTGATTGTTGCTGCCAAAGGAAGTAGAGATTTATTGGCTTTGGTACAGGGCTTTTATTCCTGAAAGCTGCCCAGAGTCAGCATGTTGGGTGGCCATAAAACAGTTCTTAACAAATTAAAAAATACATAAAATATAATGCGCAACAGGGCACTTATGCAATGCATATCTGGGAATGGCTCCATAAATAGAAATAGAATCATAGGGTTGGTTTGAGACCTTGGGGGCCTTCTAGTCCAACCCATTTATTTATTTTATTATTTATTATTTTGATTTTTATACCGCCCTTCTCCCGAAGGACTCAGGGCGGGGTGCAGCCATAATAAAAACACAAACATAGACAAGAATACTAAAAACCCTTAAAAACATTGAATGAATCAGCTGCCTTAAAAATTAAAATTTGCAGCTTAAAAATCTAAAGCCAAATTAGAAGTCAAAGAGGGATCAGGACAGCCCGGCTTGAGTAAATAAAAACGTCTTTAAGGCCCGACGGAAGACCAGGAGATCCGTGATGGTCCGGATTTCCGGGGGAAGGTTGTTCCACAGGGCCGGAGCTGCCACAGAGAACCTGGGGGTCGCCAGCCGGCATTGTCTGGCCGACGGCACCCTGATGAGGCCCTCTCTGTGGGAGCATACTGGCCTGTGGGAGATATTAGCTGGTAGTAGGCGTTCCTGACAATACCCTGCTCCCATGCCATGGAGCGCTTTAAAGGTCATAACCAGAACCTTGAAGCGCACCCGAAAGACCACAGGGAGCCAGTGCAGCTCGCGCAGGAGGGGGGGTCACCTGGGACCAAGTCAGGAGTCTTTATTCCAGCCTGGACAAATGATTGTGCAGTCTTTTGTGAAAACCTTTTGCTCATCCAACAATTCCTTCATTCCCAACTACATTTGATTTTGGACACTTAGCGATCTCTACAATGATAGCTTTACAGGAGCAGAAAACAAAAACTCACCTGCTCTAACAGTATCGGAGGGATGATTCGCTTGTTCACAGAGGCTGCTTTTTGGAAAAGCTTTTTAGCTTCCTCTATTTTCCCTTTCATCACAAGCCAACGGGCGGACTCAGGAATGACCCTGAAAAGATATTGGTACGGCAAACAAGCAAATAATTTCAAATATGGAGAGATGGCGACAGGTTCTTTTCCCATGTAACCACTCCGCTAAACAACTAATTCCCACAACCCTGCCTTATGCCCAAGAGCTATAGTACTATTATCCTTCTCATTTTCTTATTACCTATTCTTTTAGCAACTTATGACTATCACTTTGTTGTCTGTATCTTATGATTTATGTTGATTGTTTGTATCTAGTGTCCTATGACTATCACTGAGTGTTGTATATTATGATTTAGGATGATTGTATTTTATTATTATGATCGTGACTTGTATGTGCACTGAGAGCTTATGTACCAGTTACAAATTTCTTGTGAATCCAATCACATTTGGCCAATAAAGAATTCTGTTCTGTTCTATTCTATTCTATTCTATTCTTAATTCCAGTCTAGTCTAGTCTAATTCTGCTCTACTCTACTCTCTTCTCTCCTACTTCTATTCCGCTCCATACTACTCTACTTTACTCATCTTAGTCTTAGTCTTATTCATCAAATGAAGCAAAATATCCCTCCGACTGACCAGTCAACCAACAGACAACCAACAGATCCAATTTCATTGTCCGGGGCTATCTTTGGGATAGGGGGTCAAAAGAGTCAGCACCAAGTGGCCAAGCCTCCTTTTTCCTATGTACCCACACACAATGCATGTACAAAAAGACATGGCTTTGCGATGCATGCTGCCATCTTGATTTTTTTAAAATTGAAATTCTACCTTTCCTTGCCCTATCCAAGACAGCTAGCACAAAAATAATAAACAGCGGTTGTTTTACCATATGTAGAAAAAGAAAACAAAACCCGGGGCAGAACCAGCAATCTGAAGATGCCGCCAGTCCCGAAGACCATAAGCTAAGCCTGCCAGCGTCATCTGTCCCAAAGCAAAGGTCACATGACTAGCGATAATGGTGTGTGGACGATAGGCAATGCCAACCCACTCAGTGCCTGGGAAGAAAGGTTGGAGCAGAGATAAAAAAGCAGAGGTCAGTTTGCTATTTCCCCCAGTTTGGCGCGGTCTGCAAATTTGATGAGTTCCTCTTCTGCCTCTTCATCTAGATTGCATAACAAAATCATCAACATCAACATAATCATCAAAGACAACAGCAATAGCAATAACGCTTGGACTTATATACTGAGAAGGCTTTACAGCCCTCTCAAGTGGTTTATAGATTCTCTGTGTTGCCCCCCCATAATCTGGGTGCTCATTTTACTAACCTCAGGAGGATATTATAAAGGACTAAACCTCAAAGAGACTTTAAGCGATTGGAATAGTATGGGGTGAAAGTGTGAGAACACTTTGAAACAAGTCATAACAGTGTATGGAGAACTTACATTTACACAGGAAGGAATAAGATAGAAAGGATGAACTTGATTGAAATATTTTTAATATTAATAGTTGGTAGGAGACACTAAGTAAATGATATAGAGCACAGAAGGTAGAAATATTGAAAGATATAGAGTGAGTTTGGAGGAGGGATTATGTAGAACATAGAGGGATGTAGAGATAATCTAAGAAATACTGAGATGCTAGAAATTGGCAGGGAGTTTCCAAGGAACTCCCTGCCAATTAGACTTCTGGTTTGAAATCTGTGCTCTGTTTCCCATACTGCTGATAAAAATAAGGAATGTTTAAAATCTGTTTTTTGCTTCATCTATATGCACACTAAATGAAATGAGAAAACTCTGAATGGAGGAGTATGCAGAGTAGTGGGAAAGACATGTCATAATATGAAGAACATACACGTTTTCAAGAAAGAAAATGAAATATTTCTAAAATAAATGGTTAATGGGAGACACTGGGATGATGATGTAGAGCACAGAAAGAGATATAGGAAGATGTATAGACATTTACTAAGGGTAGAAGATAATAAATTAATGATAAGCAGCATGGAAGGGAATAGAAATAAAGTTAAGAAATATGATATGTTTTGAAATTAAGTGAAGGAATAGATGTATAAATAGTAAGCTGGAAATTGGCAAAGGGATAAAATGTTTTGCATACTAATGAATCATTTTCAAACTTGTAGTATGAAAATAAAGAATGTATAAAACCTGTTTGATGTTTTAGGAAGGAAGAATAGGATAGAAGTAAGGAAGGATAAAAAAGAAAAAGGAAAGAGGGAGGAAAAGAAATTGAGAAGAGGAAGAGAAAAAGGAAGAAGGAGAGGGAAGTAGGAAAGGGAAAGGGGAGGAAGAGGGAAAGAAGAGGAGGAAGGAAAAAGGAAAGAGAAGGAGAAAGAGAGAGAAGGGAAAGAAGCAAGAGATAGGCAGAGAGTGAGAGGAAGAGGAAGAGAAAGAGGATTGGACAAAATGGATTGTTTTTCCATCTTGTTGACAGTTGATGTTTGATGGAACAAATTAAATAATTAAAAATACAGTAAATATGACAATTATAGATTGTAGTAAATTGCATTAGATAATTAGGTATTATTGTTAATATTACAATTTGATTTTAATGTATTGCTGATAGGCTTCTCCTTGTGTTACAAATTTCTTTAAGGTATTGTTAAGGACCCTGTGTGTTATTAAGTGAAAAAAAACAATTAAAAAATGGGGAGAAAAAAAAGAAGAATGGAAGGCTGAGTCAGCATTGAGCTGGTTAGGATCGAATTGCTGGCAGTGAGATACAGAATTAGCATGCAATACTGCGTTTCAGCCACAGCACCACTATGGCTCTTACAATCAACCTTATCCCAGGGCTAAGTCAAGTCTTACAAAGAGCTACGCTGCTTATCGTGATCCCAGAAAGAGCTGCTCCCAGCAGAAACCGAAGTGCACAATAGAGGTGAAAACTGGGAGCAAAGGCTACAGCAACTCCTGACACGGCTTCGAAGAACAGGGAAAACAAGGCAATGGGTCGTCGGCCATACCTGAAGGAGAAGAACGCTTTGTTATGATCGCTATTACAGGTAGTCCTTGATTTACAACCGTTCTTTTAGCAACTGTTCAAAGTAACAAAAGTGCTGGCAACAAGGACTTACAACCGGTCCTCCCACAATCATCACAGCATCTCCACTGCCTGGCCTGCATCCCTTACGGAAGAAAGAGCCTAGGCTGCCTAGATTTTGGAAGCCATCCCTCCGATCCTCAGAGTTGAAAGTTTGTCTTTCCAACCAGTCTCTATCTGCTCATTCCCAGTTTCCTTCCACTCACAGGCTGTTACCTCCATCCTACGAATGGGAATTGTTTTAACTGTCTTACCTGTCACTCAAGGGTCCTAGCGTCATTGCTCCAACCAGGAGGCCCAACATGTAGATGGACTGTGAGATATCAATTAAATCCTTCCTGTCACATACGAGGGAGAACTTAAGGGAGGAAAGAAAGATTGTTTTACTAGAAAGGAACCAGACCGAGAAAATAACTATCAAACTGTAGATCGTGTTGCAACTGGCAGTAAGCTGAGGTCATATATCTGATACCTGATTTTTTAAAAATATAAACAATATTGAGCTTCAAGGGTTAGATGACCGAGATATCAGTATTTGCATACAGTTGTTTTTAATGTTTATATTGGGTTCTACTAATGGTTGAAATGTTTATTTATATTGCTAGTCCCTGTATGATATCCCATATGCTAAATAAATACCAACAAAGACGAATATTTGCAGCTCATGATTGAAATGAGGTCCTTGGTGCTCTCTGAGCATGCTTCTTTTCTTGCAGATGTTTCATTATCTAAACTAGGTAACATCATCGGTGCTAGTAAGGAGTGATGTTTGCTGTCAAGTTTATATTTTGGTGGCTTTTCCTGTCAGTGTTGGTGGGGGCGGCCTTAGAGATTCTTTGATTGGGCTCTTTGCTGTTGGCTCCTTTGGCAGTTTCTTGGTTGGGGTATGGTTTACTTGATCGTTGACCTGAAGTTACATTGTCCCCTATGTAGGACAAACAGGCAGGAGACAACACATCCATGAACACTGATGAAGTTACCTTTTGGGGTAATGAAACGTCTGCAAGAAAACAAGGAAGCTCAAAGAGCACGAAGGGCTAAATAAATGAATAGAGGAAATAACTTATTCCATGACCATAATACATATTTTAGTCTTGATGAATCATTAGAAGGATCATCAACAGGAAACGGGAGGTCCTAATCCTGCTACAAAGAACCTTAGGAAGAACTCATTCGGAATATCGTGCTCAGTTCTAGAGATCTCACTTTAAAAAAAGACATTGATAAGATTGCGCTAATCCAGAAATGGACAGATTAACATTATTGCTGAAAGATAAAGAAGAGACAGTACGCTTTAAGACCTGGAACTATTTTTATAACTAGGTTGGACAAGAGATGGAAGGAGTAGGTGTGAAATTGTGTTATCCAATGGAACAGATATTACTGACATAGAGTTTCTGAATGTAATACTAGGGGATTGTCTCTTCACCAATTTACTGAGGCACGTGGTTTTATTTTGCTTTTTGCTTTTGTGTGATTGTTTTTGTGTGTTTTTGGAAAATTAAAAAAAGTTTTAAAAAAAGATTGCGCTAATCCAGAGACGGGCATTAAGAATGGTGCGAGGTCTGAGGAATAAAACATATCAAGGGATTGAAGGACCTGAACATGTAAAGCCTAAATAGGACAGAAGGTGAAAAGGGGATACGATGGAAGGCTTTAAATATATTAAGGGTGTGAATGAGGTACTAGAAGGCAGCACTTTCAATACTAAGCAAAAATCAAGAACATGGGAACATAATCTCAAACTGGCAGGGGGAAAGTTCATAAGTGATGCTACTTCACAGAAAGAAGTTTGGAACCAACTTCCAGCAGAGTTTAGAGGATCAGACATTGGTAACTGAGTTCAAACATGATTGGGATAAAGACATGTCCATCATGTGGCTCTTTTTAAAAAACAAATTTTAAAAAAGTCTCAAAGGGCAGATTCAATGGACCACTAGGTCTTTTTCTGCCATCAGTTTTAATAGATGGAAGGAACTCTTGAAGTCTTCTAGATCAGAGGTCTCCAACCTTGTTCCCTTTCAGGTTTGTGGACTTCAACTTCCAGAATTCCTCAGCCAGCTAACACGAATGAAATATAAAAGTGATTTGCAACTGCTGTTACACTCCTAAAGCCACTTATCTATCTTTTTTTCTCTCTCTTTCTCTACACTTTTTTCTTAATGTACTTATTAAGTCATTGGTCTGTTTATTCATTTATTAGATATTTATCCCACCTTCATTATTCTAAAAGTAACTCAAAGTGGTGAAATGCACCATGGGTGGAGAGATAGAGAAAGAAACAACAATTTCCTTCATTATGGCTTTTGTTCTTCCTTGATGGGAAGAAAGGGACAGTTACCCCATACTTGTGTGAAGGTTTTCCCATCCCTGTTTTTGAATGAAGAGGGGACCCTAGATTCCAAGGAATTGATCAAAGTCTTAGAATAAGGAAGTTGCCAATATGACTTTAGATTAAATTCCTTGTTTTCCACCATCCAAGGAAGCTGTGAGTTTCTGAGCCAGCTTCCAATTAAATGCTGGATTTCATTATTTGCTTCTTCACAGAAGCTACCAGATATCAGGTTGCAAACATTCAGATAAGACCACTACTAGGCAGCACTAGATAATAGCAAGGGGTGTGTGTGTGAAAAAATATGCGTATGCTGCATCTCTTTGCTGCCATCTACAGGTCATCTTAATTTTAGTAGCCCAGATTGAGTAGCTCTAAAACCTAACAAACATCCTTTGGTAGAACATGCTGTAGCTTATTATCCTAGAGTGAATCTTTGCAGCCATTCTTCTTCACTTTCTATCGAGTCTCTAACTGGCAAACTTTCAAGCCTCCTGACTAATTGGTTTTCTTTAAGGGAATCTGATTAACAATTCTTGGCAGTTTAAAAGCTTTCTCATCCGTTATGTGACCTTGAATCAGCCAAACAGAAGCATTGCTGTCACACCCATTCTGAAAGGTTTACCAAAATAAAATATCATGCAGTGGTACAGGGTCTTCTCCTTGAGCAGGGGTTTGAACTAGACGACCTACAAGGTCCCTTCCAACTCTTATTATTCTGTTATTATTCTGTTAATCTCAATTTAGGCCACTTTAAGATCTCTGGATGCATGCCGGTTGGAGAATTCTGGGAGTCCAGACATTTTAAAGCGACCCAGACTGATGAACGCTTATGATAATGCAAAGAAACCACACAGCAGGGGAAAAAACTGAAAATATTAAAATATCATTTTAATGATTTTAAAACCAGGCCAGATAATTTTCAAGGCTTCTGCACAGGTCATTGAGAAGGAGACTGGGCAGAAGAAGCAGAATGTGGATGCATGTGGAGAAACCCGATGAAGTACATGGATGGAAGTAAGGCTCCCTGGACTCTCTGGACTTGTTTCTTTGCAAAGGCTTCACTGTCCAAACTACGTAACATCACCAGTGCTTTGGGTCATGAAGCATCTGCAAGAAAGCAGCCAAGCTCAGAGAGCACCAAAGACCTTTCATTACAACCCTGAGCTACAAATATTCTCCTTTATTGAGATCCAAGTTCTGTAGTCCTTAAGATGAACGTGTTTATTGAACTTTCAAAGTAACCAGCAATTGGTGCAGTTGATCAGTACAATGTGATCTGGTGTTTCTTTTAAGAAAAATCAATCATCCCATGCAGAAACCTGAACTAGACCCCCATGCCACTTGTGAGTGGGGTAGACACAGCCTCCTTAATAATTGCAGGCAGCTGCCCAGGGACAACTTCTGTTGCAAATATCATGCTTACTTTTTCTCATTTATTTTCGCTTTTTAACTCCTGGCATGCTCTCTCTCCCAGTTTTATACAAATACTAAACATTTCATTCAGGAAGAAAATGAGATTTCCAAACCTGGGTAACCAGAGAAGGTTTTGGCTTGGAAGGATAAACCCATCCATCTTGGCACTTCTCTGTCGAATTCAATCCAGAATGCAGGGCTGTCTCCAATTCGGTTTCCACGGGAGTATACATGAGACATTGTTCTAAGGTCCCATCGGGTTTTTGGGGAATGGTCAAGTTCAACTGTTCTGCTTCGGTCAAGTTCAAGTGGATGTTGTCCAACCAATTGGTGTTGCAGTAATGAGACACTGGTGTAACCATAAATACTTGACTGAACATATGAAAACCAGCAAAGGGTGCGGTTACAGTAATCATCAGTACCAGCCAATACTGGAATCGGCCAAAATCATTGAGAGCTTTGATGATTTCCCCAACATCAGCCATGGCTGTTTTCTTTCTGCCTTTCTCTCTGATATTGCCTACTCTCTGTCTAATCGGTCTGCCCAAATAGCCCCTGAAATTAATGGTTAAACTCAGAATAAACTTTGACGTGGCACTCAGGAAGGTGCTGGGAACTTGGTGTTCATCAAGATCGTTGCTAATAGTCTTAATACATGACATGTTACACTTTCACAATATCAAGCTGGATAAAACATTAATTGTAAACTTTGCGGCTTGGACAGCCAGAGAGAGCAAAGCTCATAAGGTTTCATCAAAAGTGAAGTAAAATGGAAAGATTGACAGCCTCAGAGGAAGAGAGGGGTCAGTCTCACTTTCGGAAATTTAAATTAGATATTTATTCTGAAGAGAGAGGTCTATTTTTCACAGGGATGACAGACTGAAAACTTTAGTCAAGGAAATCAGGAGTGGATGGTGGGATTTTTTGGTGAGGGGCAACAATATAATTGATTCACATAGTGTCATTGTTGGCATTCTAACAAGGAACAGCTTGCATAATCATGGGATTGTGTGCAATTCTGCAAACCACATCGCAGAAATCCCAAGAGCATGTGCAAAGCCATACTATCATGGTTTGGTTTGGAGTCATTAAGCAAGGTCTAGTCTCTCTGGAGAAGGAGAAGTAGAGAACTAGGATAAACAGGGATGGCTCAATCACAAAAGCAATTGGTGCACCATGGAAACACCTGAAGAACCAGATTGGGAACAGATCTTCCTGGATAAGATACTATAGAATTTTTTTAACAACCCCAAAAAAACAGTAGGAAAGGACCTTGGAGGTCTCTTCGTTCAACTTCCTGCTCAGGCAGGAAACCCTATTCCGTCTCAGAGAAATGGTTGCCTGATCTCTTCTTATAAACTTCCAGTGTTGGAGCACCCAGAACATCCGGAGACAAGTTCTATTGATTCATTGTTCTAATGCCAGGAAATTTCTCCATGGTTCTCTCCTTGATTAGTTTTCATCCATTTCTTCTTATCCTGACTTCAGGTGCTTTGGAGAATACGTTGACCACCTTTTCCTTATGGCAGTCCCTTAGATATTGGAACACTACTATTGTACCACCACTAATCCTTCTTTCCACTAGAATAGACACAGCTTTGTGGCTAGAGTCAACACCAACTTGATGGTGATCAATCACTCAATCTATGTGAAGATCCTGCTTTCTGGAGAAGTGTATAGTGCTGGGAAAGGTGGAAAGGAAGAGGACAACCAGCAGGAAGGCTACGGTGTCAGTGGGTGTGCCACTGGAAGAACCGAAGGACCAGGTTAGAGAATATCCTTCTGGAGAAAGTGTGACTCTTAAAGAGTTACCACCAACTTGATGGCACATAAGCCAACCAATCAATGCAAACACCCAGCACCCTGGTTGAGTTTATGATACTGGGATAGGTAGAAGGAAGAAAGGGACAACCGGCAGCGAAGCAGAGGGATTCAGTTACCAGTGTGATGGATTAGGAGACAGGTTATCTTGATTACGCATTGACTGCTCAATCCATCCATTTTTTTGAGCCATAATTTGCTAATTTTCTGTAAGATCGAGGAACAAATTTCCATGCCATATTCTGGCCCTCATTTGATTGTAGTTTCCAGTTTATTTACCCTAGACAAGAAAAACTTACCATGTTTCCCCAAAAAATAAGACACTGTCTTATATTAATTTTTGCACCCAAAGAGGCGCTAGGTCTTATTTTCAGGGGAGGTCTTATTTTTCCACCAAGGCCGCCCAGAACCGGAGGTCCGAGGCCTTATTATCGGGGAGGTCTTATTTTCGGGGGAGGCCTTATGTTTCAGCGAGAGGCAAAACTGTAAGTAGGTCTTATTTTTGGAGGGTGTCTTACTTTCGGGGAAACAGGGTAGGCAAGATCACATTTCTTAAGCCCAATTCAGCAAATCAGTGCTGGGTTCTTTAACCCCATCACAAACGCCTCTTGATCATTATCTGAAGAACTCATTGACTCCCTCCAGCCCACAAAGCTACTCAAAATATAGAAAAGGGACCCAAAAAGGATTGTCCCCAAACTTCAATGTCTGGTGTCTCCAGCAGATCACTTTTGAGACTCCCCCCATTCCCCACCAGTGGAACTGGTTTTCTTACAGGCTTAATTATTGCTTTGAACCAGGGCACAGTTGGTCAAACCTATTATGGTTAAAGTGTTGGTCCTTGATTTAGCTTCCCCCACAGACTCCTCTTGTTGGGAGCCAGCTTGGAAGATGGCAAATGGCAACGACAGGATCCCGGGTTGCTACAACCATTGTAAATACATGCCGATGGCCAATCACCCAAATTTTGATCATGCGACCAACCCGATGATGATCAAAAGACCATAATGATCCAAAGTCACTCTTTCCAAGGCTGATGTAAGTTTGAATAGGTACTCAATGAATGGCCGTGAGTTGAGTACTCCCTGTAACTACAAACTGGGATGGTGAGGCTCCTACATCTCCGTTTCTGCCAGTATGGAAACGGGACATCCATTTCCAGCAGCGATGCACAACTCTGACCCTGAACATCTAGAAGCATCCAGAAGCCCACAGGAGCTCATAGAGCCTGACTCAGAAAGCCAAACGCCTTCTTGTTGAACTCGGGGGCTTTTTTCTAGAGGTTTTCATAAACATGTTTTTAAGAATTGTTTTGCACAATATTCCCCATTTTAAACACATTTTGTGGGAGGACGAGTTGCTTTTCTTGCTCGGCAGTCAAGGTCCTCGCTGCCCCGATTTCCCGCACTTGAAACAGCCCATGGGTTGGACTCTGGGGCTGAGATTTGGTCCCGGCGGCTTCGGCATATCGTGCCTCATCAGGGGTGGAGGGGGGTAGAGAGACGCCAGACACGGAGGTTGTGGCTGCAGGACCTGGCCAGGTCAATGTCCACCTCCTCAGCCAGCACTGACCATTGGTGGACCGTGCAGGGAACCCCCTTTGGGGAGGCAGGTGTTGTACACATCATCGTTGAGCCCATCCTGGAAGCATTCAACTAGGATGTCCCCTGGCCAATCAACCAGCCAGCGCACCAGTTCTTGGGGAACTCCTGCATTTAGGTTGCCACAGCCCGCCAGCCCTGGTTGAGGATTTTGATGTGGATCCGGTCTTTGCGTTGGCCGAGTGGGTCTTCGAACTGACATCATGAAGCGGTCAAAGCTTCAGAGTTCTGGTGCATTGCTGTTGTGGAGGGAAACCATCCGCTAGGTTGTGGTACCCTCCCAGGGCCACGGTGACGCGCCTGTCTCTGGCTGCTTCGGCGGCCAGGTCTGCTCCGTACTCCTTCATGTAGTTCCACACCAGGGCAAGGATGAAGCCCAGTTGCTTCGGGTCACCCTCATATTTCATACTCAAGGCTAGGGTTCTGGGCATTCCCGGTCTTGGGGGGGGGAGACTGGGCCTGTCAGCAGGACTGGCTGCCCTGCCAGGGCCATCGTCAGTGGCCCCACTTGAGCTGGAACTGGGCCAGGCGTGGTTACTGCTCCCCGCGCGCCCCCCCAATACAGCTGTTTGTTCCATGGCTCCATCACCCACTGGTCCTGGAATAGGTTGAGGCCCGTCCAGCTGGGTGACCAGTTCTTTGGCACGTTGGGTTGCAAAGACGTCCTTCAGCAGCCTCTGGGGCGACTCCACCGGATCTTCCCATCTCTCGGACTCCCCTTGGGTTTCTTCTCTGCCGCGGCCACCACATCACCTGGCTCGGCATCAGTAGGTGACACCCTCTCTTCCGCTTCTTCCTCCTTCGTGTCCAAGGTGAACCAACCACCTGGGCTTCAGACCCTCCTCACTGAGGCTCACGCTCCCCAGCCAGTCCTGCTCATCCCTGGCGGAGGGGCGGGCGGGCATGGACTCCACTCTCCTCCAGGTCACTCGGACGGCTCTTCATTTTCTTGCTCAGGCCCCTGGGTAGACATGGGTCTCCGGGTTGACTGTTTAAGCAGAACCTGGCTAATAATGTCAGGCTGGCCCCCAGCGAGTCCCTAGAAAAGACTTGACTCCATAGGCTTTAGAGAAAAGGCGCTTTTACTAAGGATGCTGAGCGCAGCTCTACAGTGCCAAGCTGTAAGGAAAATGCTTTCACAGCAATCCCTGCAATTCCCTTCCCTTCCCCTCCTCCCCATCCTTTCAGTCAATTCGAGCTGCTGCTGATGTTTGGGCAAGCCAGCTGCTGATGGCGCCTTTGCAAATTCTTTCCCCACGGCCAGGTGTCCTTGGAGGAAAGCAGAGGGTTCACCTTGGCACCTCTGGTTCCCGTTTACGTCCATTCTTCCCATTCTTTTCCTCGCCCCCCCCCCAAACTATGGCAGCTGCCAGCAAGCGTCAAAGCAAGGGAAAGTAGGCAGCTGACGGGATTTTGAGTGTAATAATTTATTAAAGTTGTAAGATGCTTTTCTGGCAGCTTCTTCAAAAGCATATTCATGTTCCTTCAAGCATGTTAGAATGCATGCGAGTCCAGTTGAACAGAGTTTCATTTTGGTTATGTAGCTATTGCATTTGGTCACCCTTTTATATTTCGCATTTATTTTTTTTAATTAGATACCGATGTATAAGCTGAGTAGTTCTATAACCCGTTAAATAAGATAAATAAATAACATAGAAAGGGATGCAGTCCACTCAAATGCCTTAAAAGCAATCCCACTATTCAAATAAAACTATTTCTAAACCTAAATTGTCACTTTGCATAGAAGATTAAAAACCAAACTATTGAAATGTAGGTTTTAGCAAATGTCCTTTTTTGTCTCATGATGCAATTTAAAAAAAAACCCCACCCGTATTCTCTATCGGCATACAGAGATCTATCTGACTTTGCACAGTGTCCATCACGATAAGCCCAAACGTTCCGACTACCACATGAAGCGAAAGGATGCTCTTGGGAAGGATGAAGGCAGAAAATGCATGCCAGCGGCATAGAATCCCAGTGACGTCACCAAGAGGGCCATGCCAGCTGCCCAGCTGAAGCAAGCCGGCACTTCTAATGGGCAGCACCCATAAAGGCAGATGCTGGAGGCAGATGACCACTTGAGTGATAACGGCAAAGCTTCAATAGCGCATGGGAGAAGTCAACGGTAAAGCATTGCTATATTTAACCAAGAAAACCACATGGAAAGGAATCCGAATTTATTTTGCCAAGGAATTTGTTTTCAGTGAACATGCTCAATATCTACATACATACAATAAACAAACTGTGATTACAACAAAGATACAATGAAAGACGCAATCATAGTCATTGGACTATATAAGCATCATCATGATCATTTGTATATATAGGCATAGTCACTACACATATGGGCATAAGTATATAATATACACATTATTATGTGTATATAATCATAAAATACATTCATAGTCATACAGTACACTCATCCTGTCAAGTATGTATAAGCTGCAATCAACAAACCGAGAGTTTGTTGATTGCAAGTACACAATCGCAAGTACATTCATCGTGTCATCATGTTTTATAAAGTACAAACATCGTGTCCCAAAAAAACCCCATTTCATCCTGTCACAAAAACACCCAGGATAAAAATCACTGAATCGATAGCGCTGAAGGATGAACCCCTCAAGGGAGATGACCCTCAATATGCTACCGAAAAAGATTTGAAGATCTTTGGGAGTACTAGGTGATATTTATGTTGTGGCTAGGTTAAATTCAGGACACCTAGTTTCCAATGTTGCCATCACATAAAGAATTTTTTTTCCTGGATGGAAAAAGCTGTGAGAATGTGGAACCGACATGCTCAACTCAATGAAAGATGAAATAAACAGGGAGCTGGAATGGGTTGGAATGGGATGCTTGCAGAGAAAGACGATTGTTTTATATGAGAAAAAGGAATCTTTCATAATCAAGAAGATAAGAGTAAGGACAGTACTTGAATGCAATGCAATCAATGACTGAATAATATCAATCCAACTCTGCTGGCATCGTTTTATTATCATGGCTATCCGAGTTTATCCTTCAACTACTTAACCTACAGAAGATGAAGCTGATGAGTTTTATAATCAAATTACATCTGAAAATGACAGAACATGCAAGCAAGATGTTGTGCTTGTGGCTGGATTCAGGAATGATGAAAGTTAAAAATACTGAGGAAAATGTCATATTGCACGGCCCAAGGGACCGAAATGAAACCTGAGAATGACATATACGCAGATTTGTCCTAATCCAACTATTTTATTGCTCACAAGAATCTTTCAACAACTAAAATGACACCTAGAGCAGAGGTCTCCAACCTTGGCCCCTTTAAGGCTTGTGGACTTCAACTCCCAGAATTCCCCAGCCAGCAAATGCGTTGATTCGTTGTCATATTGGAAAGTGAACCTTCGCCCTGGATCTGGGGTCCTGAGAGCTGTGGAACAGGTTTTCACTGAGGATATCTCTGGACTTTGCTCCATTCAGCTTTCCCTCAACTTTGACCATCTCCCAGTTCCTGATGCTGAAACACACATACACACCCTACAGCATGATGCTGCCCCCATCATGCTTCGCTGTTGGGATGGCAATGGGCAACTGATGAGACGTAACATGTAGAATTGAGGACGAACAGTTCCATCTCGGTTTCATCTGACCAGAGAATCCTGTTCCTCACAGTCTGAGAGTCCTTCAGGTGCGCTTTGCAAAGTCCAAGCGGGCTTTCATGTGTTTTCCACTGAGAGGCTTCCGTCTAGCCACTCTGCCATGCAGCCCAGATGGGTGGAGGGCCGCAGTGAGGGTCGTCCTTCGGGAACTCTGCCCCATCTCCACACAGGATCTCCGGAGCTCAATCTGAGTGACCATCGGGTTCTTGGTCACTTCTCACTAAGGCCCTTCTCCCCCAATGGCTCGGTCTGAAGAGGCAACCAGTTCTTGAAAGAGTGTTGGTTGTGTCAACCTTCTTCCATTTGAGCATTATGGAGACCACTGTGCTTTTAGGAACCTTCAGTGCAGCAGAAATTTTAGTGTACCCTTCCCCACATTTCTGCCTTGCAGGCAAGTTTCTTTGAACCTCATGGCTTTTGCTCTGCTATGGTATGCATTGTCAGCTGTGGGGCCTTCTACAGAGAGGTGTGTGCCTTTCCACATCACGTTCAATCAGTTTCCCACAGGCGGGGTCCAATCAAGGTGTAGAAATGTGTCAGCAAGGATCAACAGAAATGGGAGGCACGAGAGCTCATTTTCTCCAGTTGTTGCAAAGGGTCTGAATACTTATGTCATTTCTTTTAAATAAATTTACAGCCGTTTCTAAAATTCTATTCTCACTTTGGGATACTGAGTGTAGATTAATGAGAAAAAAAAGTGAATTTCAAGAACTGTAGAATCAGGCTGTGGAATAATGAAATTGACAACAGTGAAGGGGGTCTGAATACTTTCTGAATGCACCACACACACACACACACACACACACACACACACACACACACATCACGGAATGGAATTTGCATAAATCAAACTGCCCAAGGAGAGATTATAGCAAAAATGTGACCACTGGTTGATTATATAACTGAACACAAACTGCTCAAGTGTCATGTTCCAACTCAAGTTAAACCAAAAGAACAACATCCAAGAATAAAGCCAGTTTTCACACTTCAACCTTTAGTGTATATTCACCATTTTTAAAGGGGAAAAAAGCCAAAGCCAAGATGGAAACAAGTATACAAAAAAAAATCTTCTCTGAACTCAGGAGCATAAAATAGTATGCTACAGGTTGCCAAAGTAACTGATTCAGAAAATATCAAAGATACAAATAAACTAATTCTTTAGGAAAGAGATGTCCAGATCCAAGATATCTTAAAGGTCTTTCTACTTACAAAAACATCTAGTATAAACACATTAGGTTACAAGTTACCTGAATTAATGGCATAACTACTATGACAGGCAAAAGAAGAATTCATAAAAAAGATTCTAATCAAACTGCCAGCAGGTCGGTTTTTAGAACTGAAAGCAAGAAACATCAATAACCTGAATTACACTACTGATGACACTACTTTCGTAGCTGAAAATCCACATTTGCAAACTCAAGTATGTAGTAAAAGCCAAGGAACACAGTGAAAAATTGTGACTAAGATTAAATGTAAAAACAACCAAACCAATGACAACGCATACAGTATTGCAAGCAGCTTTAGATTAACAATGAAAATAATAAAGAAAGAGTATTGACACTTTTAAGCTTTGGAGATGGAAAAAAAATTGAAATACTATAGGTAGCCTGATTTCTTCCTTTCCTGTTCCCTTCCTTTCTGAGTCCAAGACAGCATAGCCAGGCTCCTTATTATTCCAGAGGACTAGGGCCTTGAAGGATGCTCCTACCCTGGGCTCTCTTTCCCCTTTTGGTAAAAGGATCATTTTAGACAATCTGGACGTGTAGTCGCATAGCGCATGCAACTAAAATAGGACTTCTACCCCACTGGTTACAGTATTAAGGAAAATACAACCTGAAAGCTCTTCATATTTAACCGCTTAAGGGCCTTTTCTTCAATGTATCTAGTGCTTTGCATTTTTTTACATTAATAAATTAAGGGTGTGGAGATTTAAAAATTATTCCGAACCATTGCTTTGGGACTTTACGCAAGTCCAGTAGCAGCCCTTCTCTGCTAGCCATTAAGGTCTTGCTCCTCTCTCTGGTTTCCATTTGAGTAGGAGGTAAAAGGAAGAGAATCTGCTCCGAAGTGACCTTGGGGGGTATGGAGAAAAAAAGAGGGAGGGGCTGCCTGCGTGAAGCCTAAGGGGGAGCTCTGCTTCCAATCCAACACATCCCACCGTCTGGAATGATCTCCTCGTAGATATTCGTATGATCTCTGACCTCCGTGTATTCCGCCATGCCCTTAAGACACCCCTTTTTGTTCAGGCAGGTCTTGCCTAGCCCTGCCCCCCTCCTCCATTCCCTTTTTTAATGAATTAGATTTTAAAATTGGTTTTAAGAATTTGTCATTTTAATATTGCCACTTTATAATATTTGCTTTTCATTGTGTTTTCAATTTCATAGATTTTTGTATTGCATCGTTTGATTGTTGGCTGCGAACCGCCCCGAGTCTGTTGCCCGGAAAAAAGGCAGTATAGAAATTAAATTATTAAATTAAATTAAATTAATCCATCCTGGATCTTTTTACCAACTGTGTGCACACCCAGCTTAAGTGTATCTCACGGTTCATTGCAGCCATTGAACTGTCCTTTGTTTTTATTTATTTTATTTATTTGTTTCCATTTTTATACTGCCCTTCTCCCCAAAGAGACCCAGGGCAGTGTACAGCCATCTAAAAACAGCTGGATTTTTCCAGCTGTTTAGAACAGCTGCCCTCCGCCGTGCCTGCTCCGGCTTTCAGGGCAGAGGTCCTCCGGGCGACCTGGCGGTGGGGAATTCTTAGATCTCTCGACTCATCCGCCCCTGCGGCGTCTACTCAGCCCCCCCCCCTCAGTTACACACAAGTTACACAGTCGCGGCTCTCAAAGACCTGGTTTCAAAGGCGCAAATATATCAAAAGCGGAATACGTTACGTCGATGTTTCGAAGGACGACCGACTTCCCGTTGGTGTACAAGAACTGGCTGCCCTTCGGGTCTCCGCCGAGGACTTTGGAGACCCCCCTCTCGACCTGCGGGAGGCTGGCGAAGACCGTTTCTGCGGGAGAGGAGAGGAGCGGGGCGGGGGGGGTTGCGGCGTCAGTCTCGGGCCGGCGG
>JANHFO010001714.1:17196-46189 GCA_032468095.1 Pareas carinatus
TCAGCCTTTTTATATTGTCCCTTTTAATTGGTTTTTAAATTCTGTATTGTCTTATTTATATGTTCTGTTATTTTGTTATGTTTTTTTTTAAATGGCTGTGCACCGCCCTGGGTCCCTTGGGGAGAAGGGCGGTTATATAAATTGAATTAAATAAATAAATTAAATAAAATAAATAAACCCTTCTGTCTTAAACAGACTTGACCAGCCCTTTCCAACAAAAGTAATACGTAGATTCATTTTGTGGCCATACCTCTTTTAAAACTACAGAAATAGCCATCCATGCTTGCTCTTTTCATCTGATATTGTCTAAATGTAGGAAATCTGGTTTCTCATTTTAGCTTAGCTAAGAAACTTGCTATGTTTATTGAGGGAAATCATTGGCTGCTTCACACATAAGGTAAAGCCATGGGGCTTATCAATCAAATACCCATCTTAGCACAATGTGTAAATCCAGCCTAATTCACCAAGAAAGGTAAGGTCTCCTTCAAGTTGAAGACAGTTCCTAGTAACTTCAGGGACAAGTCCAGGCAGATTTTGTTCAAAATACATTAGCAATTTGACATGGTCTTTGTCCAGCATGTTTTTGCATCCTTTTGCAACTGTCTAGCCTACACCCTAGGATTTTCTGGCACTCTCTTATCAAAAAGCTAATCCGATATAATCCTATTTATTTTAAATCAGTCAAAGTTGACTAGGTGCTTCCACATACATTTGCAGTTCTAGATCTAAAATACAGTGTTGGTAGCAATGAGGTCATCCCCAGCTATAGGAGAGCCATTAAAGATGTGTTCTATCCCATCAAATTCATCTGTACAGGTGATTTGGGCAAGGACTAAATCAAATCTTGTCTTGTTCTGTCCTTTACTGTTTTAGAATTTGTCATGACTCAGAGGGGTTAAAAAAACAGTTTCTCAATAAATGCTACTATGATCGGAGTGCTGGCAAGCTAGATATAAGGTGGCCATTCTCATTCTGGTGCTTTCCTGAGAAGCATCTCCATCATAGGAGTTGGTAGCCAATCCTCTAAAAGACAGTAGGTTGGAGAAATCTGATACATTCCCCTCTCCCATTTTCTTAGGAGTTACTTCAGAGTAAACACGCAGAGACTCCAGCAGTAAATCATTTGCAGCCTTTCCTTGAACCACTCCTATAAGCTACTGCAGCTCTCCATACTATTGCCCTGACTGTGCTTCTGTTCACCTTGGGAAGTATTGTAGACAAACATCCCACTGAAAACTAAAGGGAAAGAGCATGAAGATCTGGCCATGAGGTGGATCAATGGTCTGGTTCAGAATGAATCCCAACTGTTTTTATGGATCATCCTGTTTTCTCTGTTTGCTTCCCACCTTCCCTTCCTTTCCTCTCTTCCTCAATTTGCAAATGAATTTTAGCCTTGAAGGCCAAATTCCTGCATATCAGAGGGGGGAGGCAGAGTGATGTGACAAAGAAAATATCTTCTTGCCTACAAACAACATTCCTTCCCCCTTCTCCTTTCCCCCTGCTGTAAGTGATTGCTCCAGTTCTTCTCTAGGCATGAAAATAAGACTTTTTGGCCCTGCACTTAATGTTTGCTTCTCATTTTTACTTACTTGGGAGAGCACCCAACTAATTCTAGAAGATCTTCCTTCTGAATAAAAATGCAAGGGGATAAACATAAAGGGAGCTGCCTGAGGAACAGATGTCCTTTCACTTCCAAAAAGTCATAGAAGCACTTGCAGTATACACTGGAAACCCAGTGCGTAAAGATTTCAAATTTTACTAGATATCTCCAGTCCTTGCTACCATACCTTGCTGTTTACAAAGGGGTTAACAACTCATGAATGTATGTCTTCCTTTCACTTCTGAACTGAGCTACCCTTACCTCACTGTATCCTTTAAAAAAATGGGTGGGCCTTAACAAAAGTTTAGATTTAAAGGAGCTACATTATGTTGGATTAGGATTCAAAATTTGTCAATTTTAACCCAGGGCAAAACAGGTGACTTCTGGCCCAGCTTCATCCATGTCTCTTGGAAGCAAATCCTGCCAAATTCAGCTTTGGGACTAAGTAATTATCAATTTTGTTTAGGACTTCAGAGTTATCCTTTAAAATAAATTTCATTAGATGCCCCTGTTTAATGGAAAGCAATATAATCTGAAATCATGTCCCTTATCTTTGGTTTTCTTCTGAAAAACATGCCAAATGTCTTCCAGGCTGAATGTGCACTCAAATTCTTACAAGGAGAATTCCTGATCAGAAACTTACTGTGGGCATGGATCACTTAGACCTTTCTCACTGGAGCAAAGCTGCTACCTTCTCCCCCACACCATCCAAATCTCTGCCTAATGTAGAGTCTTAAAGACACAGTCTTTATTCAAGGGTGAGAGGGGACCTAATCAGCAATAAAATAAAGCTGGTGGCAAACAGGGGTGTATATTGGATTGTTTCCTTACCCAAAACTGTCACATGCTTGAACTTTCTGCATTGGCGCCACAGAGATTAACTCCTTGCTAATAATGACTGTTAGCTCACCCTAACATTTGCACAGAATCAAAATGCTCTCAGGACTGTTTGATTGTACTCACACACTAAAAAGGATGCAACGACTTAGCTACTGTACACACAAGAAAATGGTGACACATTCCATAGCTGGTTAGTGTGCTAGAATTCAAAAAGAGATTGGAACTGCATCCTTCTTGTCAGAGTGACAAATCCCAAGATTAAAACTGAGCACATAGGGCCACTGGCACCTAATTCTAGGCCAGGAATATTTCATAATTATTATTTTTAGCCCACATATATACACACACTGCTTTGGTTTCCTTGTTTTCAGACACACCTTCTGACTGTGCTTTTTCTCCCAAAAGGTTCTTGACATCAATAAAAATCTGAAATAGACACCAGGGTGTTGGGTTGTTTTTTTTTAAAAAAATGAATAGAATAGTTATGGCTAGGACTTCAGAGTAAAACTGACATTTCCAGAACAGCATCCTAGATCACACACAGTGGCTGCATAAGGCTGAAAACTCAAAATTCATAAGTATTAAGGCATTTGACTATAGAATGCAGCAGAATTTGCATTTCTTGTGTAATAATCCATAAACCTATATTCTGTTAATGAATAATATGGCAGTTCCCCTACACTCAGTCTTTGTGTTGACCTGCAATAGTGCTGACCTGTAAAATCATCAAATCACAGCATTTTGGAATTGGTAAAAACCACAAAGATCATCAAGTCCAGCTATCTATAGCATGCAAGAATATTTATGCAACCAATCTTCAGAGGTGACTTTTCCAGCCTCTTCTTAAAAATCTCCAAAAATAGAGAACTCACAAATTCTCCAGTTATGACTTTACTGTACTTCAAGTACTGGATTTGTGTGTGTGTGTGTGTAGCCTCTTTAGACAGCAGCAAGTAAATAAAACAGAAGCTTTTAATAGCTTAAAGCTCTCAGAAAAATGACAAATGTGTTTTTCTCTTGACAAACTTTTCATTGTTAATTTTATTTTAATTTTGGATTTCAGTGTTAATGGTATCCATTTTAAGGTTATGCTCAGAGTTGGTTTACAGCAATGTAATAAGGCCAGTAATTAATGAATTCATGTAAGCCGCCATGAGTATTTACAAAAGGAGAAAGAAGAGGCAGAAGGTTGGCTACAGTCTTCCTCCACTGATGCGCTTGATTGGTGAGCAGAGCAGTATCAATGTCCTACTTGGAGCTGGCATTTTGCATTCTCACAAGGTTTCCAATATAACCTTGTGGGAAACCAAAGCAGCAATCAAAATTCAATTGTTGTCACACACAGAGCAGCACATTCGAATAAGCTTCCTATGAGGGTCTCAGGAAGCACTGGGCCCTGCCCAAGAGACAGGGTTGGACATGAGCAGCTGTTGAGAAGGGAGTAACTCCAACTTCTCTCTGAAGAATCATGCCTTTTCCCTTCCCAACCTCCTTTTTCAGCAGAAGTTGGATGCATGGTTTGGACCCCATTTTTAACTTATGTTTTTATGGGGTGTAATAGGTTTGCTACTTCTTTAGTGTGGGTTTCATAACTGTTCAACTGTTATTGGTTTGATTATGTTTCATTGTTTTAATCTTAATTATCTACACTCTGTAAACTACAAATGGATGGGTGGATGATAAATGGCTCAGTCCATTCCAAAGCTCTATAAGGCAAGATCTCGTATTGCTGCATTTCTTTCTATGGCTTGAGGACTAACAGAAGCTACCTTGGACATGAGTGCCTACAGAGGGATCCAAGCAGCCTGGCTAAAGCAAACATGATGTAGTACTGTGTGTGAACCAGATGAATGTCAGCTGTTCTCTAAACATTCAAGCAGGACCTTTTCAAAATGTTCTTAGATGTGCAGGGATTGAATCTGAGACCTTCTGCATATAGTGCATCCATGAGCTCTCCCACTCTGCCCTACCCCTCCTGTAGCACTACTGAGTATCTTTAGACATTATTCGGGTCTCTCTTAAAGTGTATGGAGTTATATTGTAAGATGGGGAATGCACTATGCATATCAGAAAGTACCACCACAATCTACTTGTGTAAAATGCAACCTTAAGCCATTTACAAAAAACTGAGGCCCACTCAGAACAATAGCAGTTATAGGTATGTAAAACTTTTATTCAAACAGCAGCCTTTGCTACTGAGAAAAAAAATACATTTTCACATGTTAGGGAAGTTGCTTATAGTAGATGAAAATCTTCCATTCTTTTATCAGAAATTCATTTTCTGTTGAATTCAACAAAATATTAACTAGGAAATGCTACATACACTTAACATAAAATAATTTAGAAGAGTTTACTCAAAACCACGGGACAGAATAGGATAGAACTTTAATTATGTTTTTTTGAGCATTAATGAAGGATTCCTAATTTCCTACTATAACAGTTAATTGATAGTGGTTCTGGAAAGTAAAATTCAACAGTTCTGCTATTCAGATTCAGAAACAGAACCATGTCACGTTGGCATCCTATTGCCTCAGTTATAAGAGCAGGAGATTTCTTTCCTGCATTGAAATGAACCAAATGCTGTTACAACCTAACTTCTATCTAACGCTCCTGGATAGTACAAAGCCAAAGGGAAAAAAAAGAATGGATGAATGTTTAGTTTTGGCTTAATAAGTTGTGTGAACTTAACCATGTTGGCCTATGCATTGTGCAACCTCAATCACTTGCCCTTTGTTTAGTAAATCATGGCCAAACAAGCCATGGCTATATAATCACACTGTGTAAACCCATCCATAAACTGAACTAGTTGGGATCCTTTCATCTTTTTTTTAGCACAATTAAGAGAACATCCCAGAATATTAGATTATTCGTGTAGCATCTTTTAGGACATTCTTTTCTAAAACTGACCCTTCAGATATGCTCACCACATGCCATCCCTGGTGATGCCAATGCAGCTCAACATATCTAAAAAGCACCAGGTTAGGAAAAACTAGATTGGAGTCTTGAAATAGGAGCAGATGAAGGGAAAAAAAACAGATTCCTACATCCCACCTCACCCCTAATGCAAAGTCACTTGGTGACTTCAGGCTAGCCAATCATTCAATATCCATCAATATCTTGATCATTGTGAGGATGAAAGAAGGTGAAATCCAGCATGCTGCCTCAAACAGCTTGGAGGAAACTTAAGCTAAAGAGATTTTCACATCTGCTGCATTTCACTTCCCCAAATTCTATTCACAAAGTGGCTAAGGGATTAGCCAACTCCGAGGCATATGGATAAATTCAGACTGGAGAATTTATTATGAATGACTGACAGCCTCAAACCCACAAATTTCCAGTTAAAAGAACTTGTAAATGCAGACTGGGAACACAACAGGGCTGGCCTCATTTGGCTTTTTTTGATTTTCATTAAACCCAGCTATCAGCCTAGGGAAGAAAACAACCCCCCTCTCTTCCCAGAAGATGATTGGATTTGGGCTGCCTGTGAATTATCTCTGCCTAAATTGTGATAGCATTTACACAAAAGGTGGATGATAAAAGATTGAGTCATTCCATGAAGCACCTTAGGTAGCAGCCTTGGCCAATAGCTTAAGTGATGTTGCCTCATCAGAAAGTTCAGTAAATTCTTAGGGAATTTGAACAGACCCTCTAGATTTTCAGGGTAAAGAATTCTCCCAAAGGTTGAGATGAAGGGTCTTGAAAGTTGCCTTATATTTATTGTAGCATTGTGGAAATAAATTGCTGGTTACTTAATACTCTATATTTCCCTATTTACTACAAAGCTCTTGAATCTAGCAATATCTGAGTTGGAAAAGAAGAGGAGGGGGGGTCAACCTATTTTCAAAGCAGTAGAAGCAGCGGATGGAAACTAATCAAGGAAAGAAACAACTTAAAACTAAGGAGAAATTTCCTAACCATGGAGTCCTTTAAAGAAAAAACTGCACAGTCATTTCTCTGAAATGGTAGATGGTCTCCTGCTTGAGAGAGGGGGGTTGGATTGGAAGACCACCAAGGTCCCTTCCAGCTTTTATTCTGTTAAAAGCTACAGAACTTGAGCGTTTTTGTGGAGTCTAAGGATTTTGGAGCCCCCCTCCCTTAGACTTTGATGACTATATCTAATGCATTTCAGATACTTTATAACTTCTATCATCCCCACCTGAGAACTGATGGGGATTGTACTCTTGCTTATCTGGAAGAAACCTTCTGCTTTCAAATCTCATGTATAAGAAGCCCTTGAGATTTGTAAGATTAGTTTTATGCACTGGTTTAAATAAGCACTCCAGTGGTAGCCTGATGGTAAACCTTGAAACATGGTAAACAAAACTACAATGATTGGATTCACACATCATGCTAAGCCAGTATTAAATGAAACATGTTATTTACTTATTAGATTATCTTGTCTTTACTACTTTATAATTCAAAGTGGCAAATATACCTAATAGTCCTTCCTCTCCTGTTTTATCCACAACAACCCTGTGAGGTGAGTTGGGCCCAGAGACAGTGACTGGCCCAAAGCCACCCAGCCAACTTGCATGTCTAAGGCAGGACTAGAACTCACAGCCTCCAGCTTTCTAGGCCAGTACTTTAACTGCTACACCAAACTGGCTCTTATGGGTTACTGGGATTAGGAATTCAGCATGTTTTAGTTCAACTTGTTATTAAGATTCATTTGCATCTATCCTCTCATCTGGAATTTGTTGCAGTTTGGTGCTCCCAAAGGTGACTTAGCTGGATGCTGTCCAGGAACTGACCTTCGTTAGTTCAGAATGTCAGGATATTGTTGGTTTCTTCTGAGCAGTTACTTTTTGCAATGGCCCTTGAATGTTGATGGGTGGAATGAGGAGAAAGATAATAGTTAATGCTTTGAGGCTGTATTTTATCCCCCAAGACCAGATGCAGAATGCCAATTTTATGGATAGCAGTGTGTGTAACAGCACATTGTTCTGCTCTTCAGCTCCCCATAGGCATGAGAACCAGGATGGTGATCAAAGCAGGCTTTTGCCTGATCCAGCTCAACTTTTCTTAGGCTCTCATTTTTATTTTATGGCATTGTTCCAGGTTTCTTCCAGTTATTTTTTATGGGAACATTTCCACAAAATAATAATACATATTCCACTTCTGCAGGAGGGAAATATGTAAAGCAAAAGATGAGATGGAGGTGGGAGATAACTAAGCATTGTGCCTGAAAGTTTCTTGCAAGGTCTTCAGCAGGGATGGGCTGCTTCCACAAATAGGATATTTACAAAAAGAGGTGGGGGTAGAGACCATTTCTATACAGACACCACTGTCCTTCAACTTGAGAAATCAGCAAGTGATGGAAGGAAGCTTAAGGACAAAAGAGACTGGGGAAAGGCAGGACTGCCCATTTGTCATGGATCCACTCAAGAGCAAGTTCTGCTCATCTACTGCTTGCTTCTTCCTTACATCTCATTTGACAACTTGAGTGGCCACTCAATATTCATCAGAGTCAGGTTCAGCTCTCAGAAACCATATGGCTTCTTGGCCAGAAACAGAATTATTTCACAGGTTTATTCCATAACAGCTGTTTCCCATCTCTCTTCCAAGGTTCTCAAACAACAGGTCCAAGTTCTCCTCATCCCATGTTCTCCTTCATGTGCTTTATATTTCATATTCTCAAGTGTCTAAAATAAATGCTCATCTCAAGGTCATAAAGCGATTTACACTGCTGAGTAAAGAATACACATAGATGTGCCATTCTCTAGTCCACCCTTCTATAATCAGGTGGCCTTTAACAACTGTGTTCATTACTGGCCATCTTAGCTGGAAATTCTTGGACTTATGGTCATAATGCCTCTGGTAGGGCACCAGGTTCAGAAAAGATGAGTTACAGATTATGGAAGCATGAGAAGACAGATGGATTTGTAGTTTATTGGAGTTCATGTAGCATTATCCCCAACCCAAACAGAGCATGTCCCAAGGAGGATTTTCTATTTCTCCCTTTGCCTTGGGTTCATTCCACCTTTAATAGAAGGTTGTTTGTAAAGTGTCTTTGCAAGTCAACCTTGGCTCCAGGGCTTCTGAAACAAGACTAGGAAAACATTTATGATGGGAAGGCAGAGAAGGAGGTGTTGTGGGAGGTTATTGGGATAGTTGGTGACAGGGCACTTAATCTTCTCATCACAAAGCCCTTCTGTCTATTCAATTTCCATTCAAATGCAGAGATTTTGCGCCCAACCCCATTCCCCATGGGACACAGATTTCCTGCCTCTTCCCTCCTCCTGAAACTCTTCCCAAAAACTATTGATATGCAGGAATCTACACTAAGGTAAAGCAAGTTTGGCCTCCTCAACTTTTATCCTCCTCATCCATCCCTCCAAGTTATCCTCCACCCTCCAAATTGTGAAACTGAAGTTTGCTCCTTCCCCAAAGATTCAGCTTTTAAAGATTCACCCCATCTCCAGCCTCATGAAAAAGCAACAAACATAAACTGTCATGTGATATTGCTATGGGTTTAATGAGAAGGGATTTGTCAGCTTACTTGCTTTTTTTAATAAATAGAGATCATTTCAATTACAGTGTCCAAATGCAAACATCAAGGGGAAAAATTCAAGAGGAACAAGGAGTAAGAGCTAAAAGAGATTAATGAGTGGTATCTTACTTATATCTATGCAAAAATAAATCAAATAAATTAAATTGTTGATTTTTTTGACATAAGGTCAGATACAATAAACTATCCAATTATAGAACTAGAAGTATTCACATTTTATCTGTGGTTACTTCAAAAAGTAACAACTTTGAACACATATTTCCTTCTTTGACATATATATATATATATGTCCATAAGCTTATTGCCACTCATAATTTACAAAAAAACCAAATGATATCATCTCAGATAGTAGCAAATGTCTGAATTTACCAAACCACTCCTTCACATGACATAGATTTCACTTTAACATCTAATCTTTTTTTCATAAATACCTAAGCACCTCCTTTACTAATTCCCATGCAAATTTGTCCAGCAAATCTAAAAATCTAAAGGGATTAATTTATTAGCATATTAACAATACTGTTTTGTTCATTTGCTGTTTTTTCTCCTCAGAGGAAATGAATGAATCAAAGTGAAGTGGGCTGAATGATCAGAATGAGTCAGAGGAAGAGAAACATGGGGCTGTCCCATTCTTGTAAAGGAGTACAAAGAAAAAATACTGCCAGGTTTTTCCAGTTGAAGGACAGAAAGAATTTTCCTGGATTTTCTAGTGGTTCTCAATGAGTCTATTAGATCAGAGGTTTTCAAACTGTGGTCCGAGGACCCCTTGGGGTCTGTGGCAAGTTGCCAGGGGGTCCGCAGACAGGTCAAGAAAAATTTGGGGAAAGTAATAGACATGAATTGTCGATTAGTAATTAGTTGAATTTGTGGGAATGGGGTCCTCCATGTAGCAATGACATGTTTTGAGGTCCGCAGTTTGAAAAAGTTTGAAAACCAGTATATTAGATTATTGATGGATATGGAGGACAGACCTTATTTCCAGCAGCAGCCTCAGCCTTATGCCAGCAATAAATAATATACAGTAATTAATTCTACAATAACTCTGCTTTAATAATCTAAAATCACTTCTCCATGATCCATGCAACCAACTTGCAAAGTTCAATTGCCTGCATATTTTCTGTTGCAAACCACCATGCATGCTTCCACATGCATACATGCAAACATTTGCTTTTGTTTGTTTATTATCTTCTTGATTTTATTTATTCCATTTTTATTACTTTAGAAGTAACTCAAGGTGGTGAACATACCTAATGCTTCTTCCTCCTCATATTTTCCTCACATCTCTGTGAGGTGTGTTGGGCTGTGAAAGAATGACTGGCTCTAAGTTATCCGGCAGTTTTCATTCCTAAGGCTGGACTAGAACTCAGTCTCCTGGTTTCTAAAGGAGCACCTTAACAGACCTCCAGGCCACGTTTCCATTTCCCTCAAACCATCTCATGCTTAGCTTTCTTCATATAGCCCTAGTGATATAGTGGTTAGAGTAAGAGCACGAAAACTCTTGCTTGTCCAGCCGCAACCACAGATGTTCACTGGGTGGTTTGGGGGTTTTCTCTCAATCCAGCCTACCTCACACAGTTGTTCTGGAGAAAATTGCAGAAGGGAGGGTTCTCTCTTTTCTCTTGCCTAAAGCCCCTGAGGAAAATTATTCCTATGAATAAAAATCAGCATTTTTTTTTAAAAAAAGTCATTATTTTATCACATGTTGTCACACAATTTTTACATAATTGTAACATAATTCCACCACCCTCATTTTTGTCTAGGCCTGATGGAACAATCCATGCCTAACGCAATGTCAGAACCCAGTTTTCATAGTGTGAGAATAAAGAACTGCAGCACACCCACCATTCCAGCTTAACACCTAGATTTTTTTATAAATATGTTTTGGTGGGAAAATAAGTCTCACCTCGTATGTGAATTTCTTGCCTTACCAAATGTGGATGCATGCAGCATTTTAGGTTATATTGTGGATATAGTTAGCAAGGAGGCCACTTATTTAGGACTTGGGAGCACTGGGATGGTATCAAAACCCCACTTAGCTGGGAAACAAAGTGTGACCACTGTATTCCCTTATCTTTCCACCTGATCAGCCTAACAGGGTTGTTGTGAGTTGCTCCAAATTTCTTGGGATTAAAAATGCAACAAAATTTAGGATGTTTCAACTTATTTTAGCACAGCTGCAATGGTCAGTTGAACAGTTAAGAGTCGTCTTCATGAGCATCTCTCCCTGGCAATCAAAGAACCTCTGTAAATTTAGGGGAAACCCAAAGAGAAACAGGAACCATGAATCTTCTTCTAACTGATTCTCTCAAAATATCAGCATTACTTGCAGTGCCATCCCCGAGGTTCAAGCATTTCTGTATCTCTGGTTCCAATTCAGCAATCGAATACAGGGATATTGGGGCACAGATACTCTTGGAAGCAACAGGACTGGCTTCAAAATAAATCTGCTTAGAATGCTAAAGACGTAACAAGAATGTGAAGCTGGGCCTTGCTCAAAGAGCACCCAAAATGTTCCCACTGGTTACAAATGGAGTGGCAATTAGATTTTTTTTAAAATTGGCCAAGTGTGCCTGGACACACAAGGAATTTGTCTCCAGTGTACCTGCTCAATACTTACATACAAGCTACAATGTTTACATTACGAGAGTGTTTTCTATGACCTGCTCTGATTTTATTCAGGGTTACTCTGAAAAAGGTCCTAGGTAGTTGCAGGCAAACGTTTGTTTGGATAAAACAGGACATGTTAGCTATAATCCATTCTGTCTTACTGTGTTTGGGGCAAACAATGTCACTCAGAAGCAGAATTTGCAAGCTATCAAGTCTCAGGCAGAGCTTTGCCTTACAAAATAATCTCTGTAGCTGCTTTTCTTAGCTCTAAGAGATAAGTTTCCATTTGATACCAACTTGTAATAGAATTGAAGTTTGATTTTAGCCCAGAACATCAGGCCCTTCATCTTCACTTCACAAATCTGAAAGCCTGTTTACTCAATCCTCACCCTCTTAGATTTCAGCAGGAAGATCCAGATTTACTAGGATGTGAGTAAAAATCCTCTCTGTACCTACAAGCTCTGATGAATTAGAGTCCTTTTCTCAAAGCCCAGAATTGCTCCTTTCAAACCTTGTGGCAAACAGGACATATTTGAGGGTGTGAAGAGAAGCTGTGTCATTGTGAACAGTTCCTTCCATGCATTTGTGATGCATCTTTGTCAGTTAAGATTTTTGTTCCTTAAAAGTTTTCTCAAGCTTTTTTTGCCTATTTTTCTCTTCTGCGCCCCCCCCCCAATCCAGATCCAGGCTTGAAAACAGAATACATGTTTTTATTTATTTGAAAAACCAGAAATGCAGTTTTACAACACACAATTACATACAAAATTTTATTTTGAATGTAACTCATTAGTCGATTAATGTAACCCAGACAGTAACTGGTACATTTTCTGCCATCAACAAAACAATACTTGGAGTATTAATACTATTTACTTTTATGTGAGCTCATCCGCACAGGTTGTGGGTCCCATTGCATGTTTTCACCTGTGGCCCCCTTGAAATATCTATCTAAATATTTAAGGTTTAAAGTATCTAAATAAGGCACCATTGTCTTAAAGCCAGCAATGACATCCTGCATTTCTAGATGTAATGGTCACAATCTTCCCTTCCTCTTTTGATAGCTATGAATGTTACCTCACTTCCTTCACAATGTGATAAACCAGTTCTGGCCATTGAGTTGAGTGGAATCCTAGACTTCTTCCCACAAATTTTGTTCTGAGAACCTTAAATCTTCATCTGAACTCTTGGCACCTATAGGTAAACTGCATTTCTTTCAAGGAGTATCTACCCATTTTCAGGTAATAAGTTAAGTCTGTAATTCCAGAAGGAGAAATGAAGGGATAAAAAGGCACGTGCACTCATGCACACACACAGAGATAGAGATAGATTTATGAATGTGTATAATCACGTTGTATTATCAAATAAAGATCTAACTCAAAGAAAACTACAATGCACTAGGAAACACTCCTGCACACTAGCCAGTGAAACTAACAGGACGTGTGCAATAGTCTTGCTCACTTCCACTGAGGTAACAAAAGAGATTTTCTGGGGGATGCCATTATGCAATTTTGCTTGGTGCTCCAATATTAAGTTGGGGGAAAGGAAAATCCCTTGTGTAAGATCTCATTGCCTCCAAAGGTACCCTCAGGCAAGCTGACCAGATGGTTGATCTAGGAAATAGATCCAGGCAGTTACTTGTAGGGCAGTTATAAAGATGAGTGAGACATACATTCCACATTCTTTGTATACTCAAAGAGACTCAAAGGTTGCAGTATTAAAGGAGATTTGGGTTGAATTGGATCTAATCTTAGTCAAATTTGATTCCCATTTATATCAGTGTGAAATCAAGATTTACTGAAGTCTCATGCATTATGTCATTTTTAAACATAGTTCTACCTGCATTAGAAGCAATGTATTAAACTTATATGAAATTCCATATCGATCTTACTATCTGCCTTTTCCCATCTGCATTCAACCAAGGATTTCATTCTTCAGAAATGCTTTTCCCCTGACTTTCCTCAGCTCTCCCTTCCCCGCCCAGGTTCAAAACTCTCCTTTACTGATCTGGCATTCATACAATTTCATTCAAATAGTATTCATGGTTTGTTGAGAGGGGCAGACTGCACACATTCAGATGCAACTCTTCTCACTCATCTGCCAGCACCCTGTTTCCCCGAAAATGAGACCTAACTGGAAAATAAGCCCTAGCATGATTTTTCAGGATGTTCATAATATAAGCCCTACCCCCCAAATAAACCTCAGTAAAGATCATCAGTCAGAGGGACACATTTAGTACCGTATTTCCCTGAAAATAACACCTACCCGGAAAATAAGCCCTAGTGCGTCTTTTGAAGCAGAAATTAATATAAGATCTGGTCTTATTTGGGGGAAAACACAGTAGATTGAACATTAGAAGCATACTGAATCAGATCAAAAATTAATCTAGTAATATTATGTTTCCCTAAGTTTCTAAATAAATCTTTCAAAATGAAATTCAGTTAGGCAGGATGGTGTGCCCCCCCCCCATTTAAAAACATCAAATCACAGGAAATACTATCTTTGGAGCTGGAATTTACATATAGCCCCTATGACTGGTCATCACTGATAAACCTATCCTTCATAATGTGTTTAATACTCTTTTAAAGCAATTACTACTTCTTGCAGCTATACATCCCATGAGTTAATTATGCATTGAACAAATCCTTTGCTTGGTGAGAGGGGGTTGAGGAATTGACCAGCTATTGTTTTAGCAATCTTCCCCACTTGATCCATTTGTGTACTGAGGACAATGCTAGACTAAAAGAAGGAGATTGAGTTCAAATTCTCCCTCAAGGAGAAATGCAATGTTAGACCATGCCCTGTTTCTCAGCCTGACCAACCTCAGAAAGTTGCCATGAGGATAAAACACCAGCAGCTGGAAAATCACAAATGCCATCTGGAATCTCAGATTGAAGGAAGTCAGTTGGAATAAAAATGTGATGAAAATTTGGACAAAACTCAGGGAATCTGCTTTTACAGTATAATGTAAGTTGATTTCATTGCACTTTCATTTCCCCTTCCTTACACACCCACCCCCTTCTAGAATAGGCTCAAATAAAGCCAGCAGGAGTAGAAAACCCACCAGATGACTCCCATATAAAGGAAGAAAGGAAGAACTTTAAGATTACAATTCTATACACTTAACTAGGAGAAAGTCTTTGGAACTCAGTGGATGTATTTTTAAGTAGTCATGGTTTGTGCTATAAACCATCTTTTGTTGATCATGCACTGTGTTAAAATAAACTACGGTTGGTTTTCTTTTTAAAAGACCAAACAGTCCTCTGTTTCCATCTCCACCGCTCTATTTGAGCTATGGATAGTTGAGTTTCTGAACTTCCAGAACTTACTTATCTTTCCAGAACTTAGTCTTTGGTGAGATGTTATTCTCAAACATAAAAAAGAAATATAAAAAACATGTTTTATTCTTTTTAATATGAAGGAATAAAATCCCTTCATTTGTTCTAACTTCTGAAAACTTGCAAATTTTAATAAGGAAGAAAATAGATGTCACCTGTCACTCATCTGCTAATAGATTACATCATCAAGATCTCACTGAAATGGCAAAAATTAGCTTTCTTTATGTGACTGGAAGAAAGACTTCAGATCAGGCAATGATCCCTTAATCAGTGAAGGCATAGTTTTATTGATGGATTTCCTTGGGGAGGGGGTAAGAGAGAGAGAAAGAGAGAAACAATTGGAGAACTTGGGATTTCTCAATTGTACATTGCCCCAGAGGGCAGCAGAATTTCATGTTGACACTGAGCTTCATACAAGGTTTGTCAACCTTGGCAAATTTAAGCTGGCTAGGGCATTCTGGGAGTTGAATGTCCATTTTAAAGTTGTGAAAGATGAAAAGCATTGCAGCAGATTGGTGCTCTTGGATATATTGGAACTACAAGACCCAATTCTGGAATGTCTAGTTCCAACATATTTGGGTCACAAGGTCACTGCCATAGAACAAGGAAGGGCTGTTGTTGTGGGGAAAATAGGAGGGAAAAGGTGTGTTGGATATGTCTGCCACCTTGAACAATTTTGTAAAAATAATGAAGGTGGGATATAAAACAAACAAATAAACAAACAAAACCCTCAACTCATACATATGGGGCTCATAAAGAGAAATACCTTCTATGATCCATAGAAACTATAGAAAACAACTCAATTCATAAAATAGGATTTCCCAACTTTGAGCTGTTCAGATACGTTGAGTTTGACTAGGAAACAATGTGAGTTGAAATTCAACACATTTGGTAGATACTAGAATGTTGAAAATTGCTATACATTTTAAAACGTACCGCTCTCCAGAATTCTCAAGGGATGCTACATTTACTTTTTGGAACAAGGTTTAAACAGTGGCAAGAAACAATCTTCATTCCCCACACACACTCTAATACTATCGATCAGTCTCATTTTATTCAAAACAGGGCATAACATTATATCACCAATTGTTAAAAAAAATTCTCAAAAATTTATTTTGAGAGAAGCAAAGGTTTGAGAGAATGCACCTGAAAGCAAAGAATGAAACTAGAGTAGAAAGAAATAAGAAATAATTAGGCATGAGAAAATCTGTCTGATTGGGGGGGTTGTTTTTTATTGCAGGTAAGCAAAGAAATAGTAAATATGCTCTTTGGATAAATTTCTATAGCAAAAAAGCCTCATTAAAAAATGAAGGCCCTGGCTACATTAGAACTTTGTAATTTCTGTAATTAGTGGTCACAACTGGAAGAAGTTTTAATTTATTTAATATTCCTTGATTAATACTGGCATAATGAATTTATATTTCTAGGAACAAGGAAGAAACCCATTAATTCAAGGATAGAACATTTTACATGAATTCTGTACAACTGACCTCTAGAAAAGGACTTTGTGTCACTTTGCTATGGCATTTGGAGGATTTACAAAAATATGGGCTTCAGTTTTTATGGCTAAAAGCCTACAACAAAAGAATGCTGTAGAACATATTAAAGATAAATGAAATGAAAATGAAAGCTTGGTCATTCATACATGCAGTGTTATTACTGGAGTTAATTTTCCATATTCTTTGGCCTGTTGGAATTGTTTTTATGGAGTATTTATCAAACTAATCTGGAAAGAATATACTTACTGTATATTGCAAAAATAAATATGCACATAGGCATCAGCTGTAGCTGGGGAGTGACAACCCTTTTGGTAGTAGGTTAAAATGTCTTAAAGGTCATGGATAAGAGCCAAAGGTTGAATTCCCCCTTAACTTTGCCCCAATACTTTTGCTTGGCCTTTTCAAGTGCTACAAAATCATGAGATTTGGCTTGATCACCTGAATATTTGTAAAACAAAAGCATTCCTCAACCATCAGGCTAAAGAAAGACTAGCCCATTGGAATGGAATGGGCGGGAATATTCATGCCTGAGGCTTCCTGTATCATCCACCTTCCTGGATGGGGTGGGGGGTGACTTGACCCATTGTCTCCAGCAATGGATTGAGCTATCTGCCCTCCATCAACTCTTTGATTGCTTTACCTCCTTCCCCTAATCCACTCCTTGATCAGACAAGGGTTTGGTCAGAGGAGGGGGAAATGTGGGTGGAGAAGGGATCACAGCTCTTGAACTTGATTGGAGGAGGAAAGCCAATGGAGGGAAGTCACGAGCCAATGGCACCCCAGAAGTCCCAAGCTTTATAAAGCGTAGCGCACTGGGTGGACAGTACAGGATCCCAGAGGAGAGAGATCACTGCTGGCTTTGCGGCGGCTGGTAAGCATGAGCGGGGAAGCCGGACTCTGGGGGGCGCTGCTTTGGAAGACTTCTAATTGGAAAGGGTAAACTGAATGGGGTGGGGAGAGACACACGCGGGAATTTTAAATTCCTGGAATTCTTAAAAAAGAGTTGGCGGTATTGCGGGAGGGTTGCAGGGACAGTCCCAAGAGATCCGCTGCTGGGCTTGTTCTAGCCTATCTCCCGGGCACGTGAGATTTTTCAGCTTGCCTATCTTTTGACCTTCCAAAACTATTTATGGGACCGGGTGGAGTGAAGGCAAGCTGGAAGCGGAAATTGGTACCCTGCAGAGGGTTTTTTGGGGGGGTGAATGGGAGGAGAGTCGGGCCAGTAGAGATGACATTTCTTTTCTGATTTACCCCCTACAACTCTTCCTGGAGACGGCTTCCAATCGCTGCTGCCGCTGCCCGCGCTTGAATATTGACAAGACTAATCTGCAAACGCACCAATTCCTGCAAATGGTGGCTTTCTCGACGGCAGGAGGGATGCGAAGGTGATAATGCGGGCAATCCGGGGCGGGGGAGAAATCTAGGGAAGTGGAAAGCTGCGAAACGGTCCCTCTTTTGAGTTTGGTTGAGCACCACGTGGCTGGGGTGGTCAAAGATCGGCTTTGTGGGGCGGGGAAGTGCCTTACATCGCTGCTTCATGGGTGGGAAGGTTTTTGGGCAGCTAAGGCCATCTAGGTCAACCTGCAGATCCGAAAGGAAGAGAGAAACCCTGCAGGCATTTCGAACGGATGAGGGCGCGATGCGCTCCTGCGCATTTGAAACCCTTTTTTCCGCTGCCTCGACGCCACCAGTACAGTTGCACTGCCTTGTAATCTTAAAGAAAGTGCTTCCTTGTATTGGCGTCGTCTTGGTCATGTTGTCTCCATTGCGTGCCAGGTGTGATTTAACCGCATCATATCGCAGAAAAGACTCTGATGGATGTTTTAAAAATTTATCTTCTAATCCAGGTACCTAAATGAGCCGTCCCATTAGCCAAGCCATACTGGCGCTAGGTAGTATGGCTCGTTTCTGTTTATCACCCCTAGTGGTAGAAAATGGGAGTGGCGGCCTTACGCAATTTAAGACTGCCAAATCGCGCGTACTTTTCCTTCACCCGTATTTAGCTGTGGCGAATGCGCACGTGTTTAATCTGCAACCGTCCCATGTATGCGAGTCTTCTGAGCCTGGTGGTAGGATCGTGTTGGGTTATCCCAGGATTTTTCCGCCGCGCCGCCATCGGCTCACAACAAACTTCTTTGAGTTGCGCGCTGAACTAAACCCCGAACCGGCTATTTGCAGGGAGGGACTCTCCCAAATGGGCGGCCTGCGCGGAAAGGCCGCACCCGGCATAGTTTCAAACCGTTTTGTAGGCTTTTTTCAGGACCTGAATATAGGAGTGAAAACTTAACCGAAAGAGGCCTCCTGAAGCCCACGCAGACAGTGGCACTTTCTTGTAGTAATAAATTCAATTAAGTGCTATATTGTTTGTGTGGGATTTGGGCTTGGCGGAATCGCAACCCCGGTATCTTTCTGCCTTGTTTTAACTCTTTTAAAAAGAGAAATGGAAAATACTGCCTTTATAGGCTTTAAGCTCTAAATACTTATTTTTCTTTTATGTCCACAGGGCTTGAAGCCAAGAGTCTCCATTATCCAGTGGATGCCCCGTCTCTCTGACTGAGCCTTGCCCAGACATGGGCACTTTCTTTTTCCAATCTAGAAAGTGCTTCATTGTTTGGGTGAGGCTCTGGCTCAGATTTGCTCCAAACTGGACGATGCTTGGAATGTCTTTCTGGTGTCCCATCTGGCGAGAGATGTCCACAGTTCCTGGAGGCAACTTCACCTGGAGTTCTTCTGTTGTCCTTATGTACCCATAAGTGCTCCGTGATGAAGTGGCTTCTAGGTGGCTCAGACTGTCCTCGAGCATAACTTGGCTGCACAACCTTCTGGCTGGGTGCAGCTCAAACTTTAGCACTTTCCTGTTAAGCAACTCTGTAAGTGCTACATTGTTTGGGTAGCTCCCAAATCAGGACTTTTCAAATGCATGGACAAGAATATTCCTGCAAACTTCTATGTAGTTTGATTAGAAGAATAGTTTTACACCAAACCTGATTTTGATTGTTTTTTTATCAAATTTCTGCTCTAACAATTATTGCATGTAAAATATGTTAAACTGCAACTTAGCCTGGAACCTAGTTTTCAATATTGTTGCAAGCTATAAATAAAATTTGTGATATATTGCAATAAACTTACCTCTTGTGTAGTTGCTTGAAAATGTTCATAGATACCAAGGGCATGAATGTGGGATCTTTTAAAAAAATATGCTTTCAACTTGAAGGGAGCTGGAAACAGAACACTTTGTTTCTCAAATTCTAACTTATAAAATCTTATTCCATAATGGGCTTTCTAAAATGCTACTGGGAAAAATGCTTGTGTCCATTCATATATCTAATGCTTAGCCCACTAAGCACATAACCTCATTAGTATTTTTGAAAACCCCAGGGCTTTCAGTTAAGCGAAGTTTAAAAATTGAAGTTTAAAAAGCAAAATTTCATTATGTTCATGTTTCCTAGGGATAGAATTTGTCATCTGGTGATCTGCAGATTAGGGAAGACTATTAGCTAGCTCAACAAGTGTTTTTTTTAGTTTAAAATTCATAAGAACCATATGTGCACATAAATGGGAAATATTTTCAAGACAAAATAGGATGGGTTTATCTTTGGGCAACCTTAATTCCTAGCCACAAATTTATTGGTTTAATAACAAAAACTAATAATAGGTTGTGAATTCTGAGCAATGGGGGTGTGTTATTTCATTGTATTCCCAACAATCCCAATCTTGGTAAAATCACATGTCTGTTAACATTGCAATAAATTTATAATGCATGTCTTGAGAAAGGCATATTAACATGTATTTCAAGTATTTCAAAGAAGTATATCCAGCAATTTTGATTTTCTTGAATTGAAAACTTGAACATCACAAATCCCAGTCCAAACTTGCATGACTTTTAATAGATGTCATTTAAATCATTTTGAGTAAGCTTTTTTTATACCATAAGATCTGTTTCTCAAAGAGTCCCAACAATCCAGAGTTTAAAAAATAGGGTTGCATAGCTTCGGGAAGGCAACAGTCCCAGGGCTCCTAAAGCATTTTCATGGCCTTCAGTGCCTTCTTTTTCCTCTTCCATTTCTCTTTCTCATAGCTTGCATCCTTTCAACCAGATAGACAATTTTAGACCTTCACAATTTTCTTTCCAACCCATCCTGAGAGCAAAGAAGGGGAGAGGAGAGGAGAATTTTATTAGCAAATTCAACCTAAATAAACACATGGAAAAAGTAGTTTATCCTTCAAATCTCTGGAAACTAGAACAGTGCAGTAGCAAAGCTAAATGATTTGTTGAAGAACACTTATCTGTAGCTTCACAATTATTTCTGAACTGCACATGCATTTGTGCTATGCATTCAGCCACACATGGTTTACATACAACATTGTCTGATGTTACTCCACCCCCTCAGTCTAGCAGCAGGAAAACCAGGAAAATTGTGAATGTCTGTTCACCAGCAATTTGTTTACTGATCACTAGATTCCTGTTGCAAGAAACAAGCAATTTTAAGCAGGGATGTGGGAAGGAAAACTAATGAAACCATGATAGGTAGTGTTTGGTGACCACAATTTGAACTGGTATCTCATTAAGTGAAGCAGTCATTAAGTGAAACCACAGCTGTATTCACTTCAGCTTATCTTTGCTTTACAGACCTGAAAAAAGATTATTAATTAGATGATTTGTCACAAAGTTGCTTTTTCATCATTCTCATAACTGAACTTAAATGAGGCAGTTAATAAACAAGGACAACCTGCATGCTGATTGTGAGAATGTCATTAGCTTGGCATATATAATGGAAATGCCATGCTAGAAATGGTAAGATTGTCCCAGAAGTAAAACTTTTTATGATTGGTTAAATGTAAGGACACAAGTGGTTATCAGAACTAACCCAAAATACCAATTTCTTTGAGGTTAGTTCTGGTAACTACTTGTGTCCTTTCTTTTAACTAATAATAAAGGTTTTGTTTCTGGTGCAGACTATTTCAGCTTGATATTTCCATTATACGGTTCCATCAAATGGTGTGTGAGGTAAGAAATTCAAATGGCACGGAGTATTAACACAAATGGGGAACAATATACAGTACCAAAATATAATAATTGAACTGTGATCCAATATACTGTATGCCTACCAATATATTTTAACTTGAGAAATGCAATACTGGAATGCTAGATATGAGTTTTCCTTGGCTGAGCAGCTTTGAGAATGGAAGAAGCCTGTGTGGAACTAGAATAGGTGTTATCCTAGATTGTCAACAAGCTGTCTTTGAGTATTCCATTCACAATTCAGAGGGAAGAGCTAGTCTTTGCCATCACTCAGTCCCATTTGCCCTGCCCTACGCATTGGAGAAGTTCTTCTTATAATGCACATCCTAAATGCCTGGGTGACTCCATATAATGGAAGGGAGGTTTGTTAGGAAAAAGAAACTCCTTGGCAGACACCTTTCCATGCCCAGTGAAATGTGATGGAACTAATTACCAGTGCTTATTCTGCTTCATAAGGTTGCAACTGTGCAAGTCACTCCAACACAGGGTTATTCCTCCTTAGCTGTGCTATGTTCTCAATAATCTAATCTCCATTTCATTTTTCTCACACGGTAAATATGGTCATTAAAAGGATTTAAAAGGAGAAGGGATGTACTTACTATTCCAATCTCTTGGGAAGTATAAAATAAAATGGTAGCCTATGGCAGTGGTTCTTAACCTGTGGTCCGCAGACCCCTGGGTGGGGGCACAATGTCACAGGGGGTCCACAAAGGTTTGAAGAAATGTTATGATTTAAATCTTGAGCTAAGACTTGGTGGCTACAAAGCATTTAAAAAGATGGCCACAAAAGATATTCTGTGTTGAAGAAAAGGTTGAGAACCACTGGTCTATGGGATAATATTAACAACAGCCAAATTCAGATGCTGAAAAGCAAATTCTGTGACTCCTACACACCTTCAAAGTAGCCACTATATGGCAGCACATATGGTAGTCACTGTATGGATATACAGTATATATGCACCATAAAGTCATGTGGTTAGTAATTAATTAATACAAAATAAATCTCCAGAGGAAGACGTTTTACAAATAGACCAGGAGAAGATCTTTTTCATGAGTAGTATTAGTATTTTTTTGCTGCCTGCAAAAATTCCATAAGACCACTAGATGGCAAACAAGAGTCAGGAAAAATTCTACAGTTTTATTGCTCTCTCTTGTCCCTCTCCCTCTCCCAAGCTCTGATAGCAGATGATCACTCTGCAGGTAAACAATTTATAGGTTTTAGATATTTTCTAGGAAAAGTTCTTAGTACTGTTACCAGGACTGAGAATTAATAAGTGTTAATCAAATATATGGAACATTATTAAAAGACAGCAAAAAAATCCAGTGATTTCCAGCAATTATTATGTTATTTTCATTTGAAATTCCAAGTCTACTATTCGGAGATGTACTCAGATAACAAGGGATTTTCATCCTGGTATTTTTAGATTCTTAAAAAAACATCCTTCAAGTTGCTATATGGCATTACTTTAATATATCTATGCAATTCATTTTCTTTCTTTTTAATTAAGCTATTGGCATTTTCACTTACTTCTTAGTATTCAGAAAACTAAGCTTCATTCATTCATGTTCAAAATAGCCTTCTCCAACCCCATTATCCTCCATATGTGTTTGATTTTGACTTCCAAATCCAGATATCATGAATTTGGCCTATCAGAAAAGTACTGAATTGGAGAAGCAAGTCCAGAAGATGAAATCAGCAACAAAGTTGGGATATCAGAACAGTGCTTTGTTTTTTAAAAAAGTTCTCTATAAGACAATAGCCAATGGGTCATATACTCCTATTTGGGGTTTGTTTGGTTTTTTTTCCAAATTCAAATTTCAATCCTCTTTTTCAAACAATTCCTAAGGCCATCAATGGCTTTTCTTAAAAACAGAACAAAAACCACAATGTCCCATACTCAAAGTCTATGGTGCACACAAGTGTGGCCACACAAGCCATTGCACATCCACACATGAGACTCATTTTCCCACTCGCTGTCAAAGATGATGCACTAATGCACTAAATGTGTCTTGGCAAATTGGTAAGCAAAGAAAAAAGCCAGGAGAGAGAAGGAGGGAGAGAAGAAACTTCTGATTCAGGAATGAGGCTGCAGCCTGGACATCTTCTGGTTGGCTCCTGGGTGAAGAAAGGATGGGCCACTGGGGGGGGGAGGGAATAAACGTGAAAGGGAAAGTTAAGGAGAGAGAATGGGAGGGGAGGCTTCACACCTAGGCTGAAGCAAATGTTGCAAAGGTGTTATTTTTGATCCCACCAAGATGTTAAAGCACATAGATCCATAAAAGATAATGACAATGATATTGAGAAACATGAAAAACTACAGGAAGTTTTAAATTATCAAGACCAAATTAATTAATTACTTAATTTATACTGCAACTAAGTGCTAAAGATTTTCTTACACTGAAGATAGTGGTATAGTATGACTGTCACATGCAGAAGTCAAAGTTAGTTGTGATTTTGCTGATTGTAAGTCATGAAATTTGTGAAAATTGACTGCCTATGGAGGCATTGCAATTTTAAAAAAATCTCTTCTGGAAAGAATGAGCAAGGTATGGAGAATTCAACAAGGTGATAGATAAAACATTTAGTAAGGAAATCAAATACTAATAGAAAGTCTAAATGAGAGTTCAGACAAGTCAAGGGTACAAGTAAAAATATTCATTGATTATATGGCTTGAAATTTCCATGAATTCTTTTGTGCCCTCTTCAAAACACTCATGATCACACTTCCAAAAAGATGGGGCAGCAAAAGTTATACTTTGGAATTTGTTGAGTGTACTAACCCAATTGTTTTCCAAAATATGAATGATATTGAATGCCTCTTATTACACATTAATGATAGATGAAAGTAACAACATTCCAGTTCGTAAAGTGTTGATTTTATATAACAAGCTTTGCTCCTCTAATACTAAGGGTTACAAAATAGTACTGTATTTGCTATAATGATGCAGCTGATTTTCACAGTGATTAAAAACATTCTTTGTTGTTGTCGTTTTTGAATCATTCTTGAATCCTGCTGACTACCTAGATATGTCCACACAGTTATCTTGGAAAGATTTTCAGAAGTGGTTTGCCCTTGCCTTCTTCCTAATGCTGAGAGGGAGGGACTGGTCCAAGGTCATCCAGTTAGCTTTCTGCCTAAAGCAGAACTTGAACTCATGGTCCTTTGGTTTAGATCCTGGTACCTTAACCACTATACCAGACTGGTTCTCTAAACAAAATTCTGCACAGATAACCAATTGAATCTGCAAGGGATAGTAATGTTGACCTCACATGGTGCAAGAGTCGCATAGTGAAAATACAGAGGCGTCACAAGAAGGAAATTCCACATCTCAAGGAAGAAGATTGCATAGCTCACTGGACAGTTCCAGGCCACAGAGATGCATGGGAAAAAATCTCTGGTGTCTCCGGTTTGCACAGTATATATGATATTCCATATGACATCAGTAAAGAAATTGTAATTTGAGATGATGATCCAAGTTGCGGAATATGAGGTAATCTCATGCAGACCATTAAACAAGATGTCTTCCAATCAAAGAACTAGTCTGTAAATCATTAGTGTAGTATTTCTAAATGAGGGTTGAGAATGGAATAGCCAATTACTACAGAACCCATAAAACTACATTGCTACTGCAGTTAAAAATGATGCTTTGGCTGAATTGGCAGAAATACTGTTTACTCTGGATTGCCAGTTGAGGCTTTGGGACTTGCAAAGACCAGGATAGGAAGTCAGCCCCAAAGTGAAAACATTATTACTAGCATTGGAGTAGTGATACTGTTCTGTGATTTCTAAGTAAGTATGTAGCCATCTGGATGCCGAACTGAAAGAGTGTGTTGCAATTAAAATATCAACATTAGAAGAGCAAGATTATACTTTTGGGAATGAAGAAGCTCAGAATTTGGTGTGTAAGTATGCAAAGATTCTGAAATTGTCATCCATGAGTCAGACTCATAATCAAATTTCTGCGGGTGAGAAAGATGTATCAGAAGTGAAAATGCATGTAATGAAAAAAGTCCATTTTTTTCCGATGCACAAGTTTAAATTTGTAACGGAAAAGATGAAATTTGGCATTTTGGAAACATTGCTTAACATGTGATCTTAAGATGAAGAGTGGCTTTTTTTCCATTTAGGAGTGCATATATACAGTACACACACACACACACACACACACAAACACAAACACACACACGAAATTATATCTATCAAGATGGATTCAAAATTGACCTTGACACTTTTTAGTCCTTCTGGAAAAGTGACAAGGACACATAACAAAAACAAAGAATCAACAGATATTTATGCTAATACAGGTAGTCCTTGACTTACAACAGTTCCTACAGTGTTACATTCAAAACCATTCAAAGTTACAACAGCACTGAAAAAAGGGACATTCATTTTTCACACTTATGACCGTTGCAGCATCCCCAATGGTCACATGATCAAAATTCAAAGGCCTGGCAACTGGTGCATATTTATGATGGTTGCAGTGTCCTGGGGGGAGGGGGAGTCATGTGATCACCTTTTGGGACCTTCCCTCAAGCAAACTCAATGAGAGAGACAGGTTCCCTAAACAACCATGTTACTAACTTAGCATTCACTTCACCTCAGTTAACAACGGTGGCAAGAAAGGTTGTAAAATGGGGCAAAATTCACTTCACAAATGTTTCACTTAGCAACAGAAATTTTGAGCTCAATTGTGGTCATCAGTCAAAATGAGAAATCCTGAAAATAACGAATGATGGATGAATTTGATTAGAAAGCAATATTTAATTCAAGCATTCCTATTTAAGTTATACTTTTAAAAGTTGTTTTGATTTGCGTATATATTTGATGCACAATTATGCAGTCAGTTGAATAAAAATATTAACTTCTCATTTGAAAAGTAATAATTTAGGAAGCTTTATATGTAAAATATACACTATTGTGTTCTTCCCTCCCTCAAAAATAATCACTGCCTCCTAGCCCCAGGATTACTCCGCATGATTTGTCCATCTGCTTGCCTGTCTTAAGAGGGATCATTGCCCCTGACCCAAAAGATTTCTTTACCAGGATCCCAGGCCTCTGGGTCCTTGTGCAATCCGCATGGCACAGACGATATCATCGTTGATATTACTTGTCAGCAGATCTGTAATATCAGAGAAGATGGTATAAGGTGCTGAACTGTAGTCTTCTGTTCCTTCAGAGCTACAGAATTCCTGGTGGACTTCCTTAATTGCCTGCTTAGGACTCTGTTTAGGAGACCTTCTAGCCTCGTCTGAAATTCAGCACTTCTCACCCTTACAGCAGCTCCTAAACTGACAGGGGGTACCAGCATGCAATAATTTTTTTTTTGTAAAGCTTGCTTGTAAATTCTCTATAGTCTACTAGTGTTGCTTTAATCCAAGCATCTTCTAATAATGGGAGATAATTCTATTAGGGTTTTTTTCATGTCGTATACTTGAGCCATTCAGTATTCCCACTGACAAGTATGCACAGATCAGTGACTTCATACCAATAAACAAGGGCAGAATTACCCAGAATTCTTACACTTAATGCTAATGGTAAAGGCTGAGCTAGATGACACAACCCTGCCTTGTAGTGACCTTTTCTTATATGGCTGCAAGGCAGCCCAGTTAAACGTCACTGTATAGAACCGAAGCCAACCCACTTCAGAGCTCACCACTGCAATGCATTTGGCAGATGTTTGGTTTAATGTGTTTGTAATCTTCGCACCAAATGTGACTGTTAATCTGAAAGATGCCATTACTAGTGCTGCCATCAGCTTCATGGTCCTCAAGTGCTGTGTCAAAGTGGCTCTCGTAGAAGGCTAAGCAGACCCCTGTAGTATGAAGAAGAAAAGGGGTAATTTGGATTTCTTTCCAAATTAACAGAAAATTTGATCTAGGAAAAGCTTGATGTTGACACTTGGAAAAGATATACTAATTCATCAAGCATTTCTGAATACAGACCCTTGCTTATCATAATGGTTTTTGTCCAACTACATGGGGACAAGTAAGTGACAAGCTGTTCTTAGATTATGACTTGTTGGCCATATTCACTGAAGCTGATGAAAGATGGATCCCAATGTATGAAGGGTGACACAAAGAGTCTGGTGTTGTCCTTTTCTTTAGAAGATTAATTCATAATAGTTTGGATGATTTTTTTCTGCTCACATGCAACTGTGGAAATGTATCAGTCTAGACCAGAGTTTCCCAACCTTGACAACTTTAAGGCCGCTGGACTTCAGCTCCCAGAATTCCTCATCCAGCAGGGAATCTGGAGAAATCTGGCAGTTGAAGTCCACTCACCTTAAAGTTGTCAAGGTTGGGAGACCCTGATCTAGCTAATAGACTTTCATTTCTAAATAGCTTTTTCAGCTTTGAACACAAGGATAACTCTCATCTAGAGGTGGGAAAATGGCAAGTAAAGGGTGAAGGACTCACAATCAGCCAGACTGTATCCACGATATCCCTCCATGCCAGCTCTCTTCATCACTCGGGCCAATTCACAGCGTCCAAAGATCTTTCCCCCAACACTAAATGAAAGGCATATGAGGAGAGACAGAAGCAAAAGATACTTCATCCCTAAAAAAACATTGAGTAGAAGAAACACTATCCCAAATGGAGAGCTGGTAAGGTGAAGGCAGGAGGCTTCAATGTGGCCTATGGGGAAAGAAAAATGCATTATGGACCTTCACAGGCAGTTAAGAGATTCAAGCAGTTGGACATTCATTCCATTTATTCCATTCCATTCCACTCCACTCCATTCATTCATTCATTTTTCTTTCCCTTGATCTATGCCTAACTGCTGGGATCTGTCACCTGTGGGCCAACTTAGCAAAGTATATATTTTGTTCTGATACTTCAGTGCTTCCCTAAAGGAAATCGTCTGGCAGTTAATATTTGAAATGTTATAGCCAACAAAAATCTCTGTACATGCTTTAATTTGACTTTTTCACCTTTTAATTTATTTTTCATTAGAAAGTGCAGTTTGCTGTAGAAAACATGCAGTTTTCCATACAATCGCTCATTCTATAGGATTACGTTCTTCTAAGACCTTGCACACCTAATCTTTGCCAGAACTCAAAGAACATTGCCATTCTACTCATACTTGCTCAACCATGGTATATGAAAGATATCAAATATAGTCAAGATTTCTGGCAACCCAAAATCTCAATGAATAGTCTTTTATTTCTCAAGTTCACAGACTGAAATTGATTTCCTTCCCCCATGAATGAGTGGTATCTTTGATCTTTGAGGACATCCTCTCACCCTAATATTTTGCTGAACTGCAATTCTTAGCATTTTTTTTCTTAGGCCATAATATAGTAATGGGGACTGTTCAGGTACATCTACAAGTCACAGATTTCCTAGCCAATATTGGTCTTTTATCCCATTTCTTCAAAAGAAACCTAGCTCCAACACTGTCTAATGGAGTATTCTGTATTTAATATATTCCACACATATTAAAGTTGCTGGGTTTGAAGAACACTGCCTTACAGGAAAGAAGGAAAGAAAGAAAAAGAAAGAAAGGGAAAGGAAAGGAAAGGAAAGGAAAGGAAAGGAAAGGGAAGGGAAGGGAAGGGAAGGGAAGGGAAGGGAAGGGAAGG